>CABFOV010007792.1:0-26693 GCA_902141375.1 Timema poppense
TCTTACTCGAAAGACCACATTTCAATTCCATGAGGATGCACTTGGAGGTGCTTTCATCAAATGAACTATTTATGTAGTTCCTTAACTCATCCCCTTGATATTTCCTTTAAATAATACTTTTCTCATACCTACCCCCTTATTGTAAAGTGACCATTCATACCCGAATTTCAGCGACAATCCCTGGAATGAGACTTATTTCCCGACGTTGTTTTAGTCCTAATTTTGGTTCCTGATTTGTAAAATTAATATATTTATTTTGATTTATTTTGATAATAAATGTATAATCTGGCATCAATGCACACACTACAAATATTTCAAACTCATAACTAAAATTCTAAAAGCTCGTCTAATTAGTGAAAAGAAATAATACACACTGTCACAAAAACATGGAGAAAATAGGAGCATCTCTGTTCATAAAAGAGCATAGCAATCAATTTCATATTTTTAAGTATCCTATAAAAATATATATCTTCGCTTATAGTTCAGAAACCATTTTTTTTATAAAAAATATCTCCCAGATTAAAATATTTTTTATTTTAATAGAACTACAACCCTAGATTGATAAATTATTTCATTTCTCAAATAGTGTTTGATATATGATCAAAATTAGAAATTTCTGCTAATGTAAAGTGAACTTAAGTCATTTTCATAGGAAAACAAGAAATACAATTCCTAGATACAAATTGTAATTACAAACTTTAGAATGGATTTTAAGAAAATCGAAGTTCTCTCATTTTGCCCTTCAGGAAACTATCCCAAATTTTAGGGTTAGATATCTTACTCCAAAAACCCCTCGAGAGGATCTTATAAAAACCTAAGATAACAAGTTTAATCCGATCAGTAAAACGGTTTCGGCTCTAGTCTGAATTATAGACACTTCAGAGCGTCATGAAACGTGGACATTTTTATCGAAATATCTAGTTTATTTTTATGACGATCACTATACTTACTTATTTGAGGGGTCTAGAGAGAGATAAAATTGCTCACTTTCTTAAAGTGCGAATATACAGACAATCTGTATTAGTATTGACACGTGGTGGACAAAAAGTAAAAGGTTTATCCAAAATAGTAACATCAACTTTATTAATATATTTTAGTTTTGGTATAATAACAAAGCTATAAATCTTAGCATCTATGTTTATATTACATAATAATGAAACTGTAAATTTGGCTGTATGTTTGCTTTATTATATTTTCTTGTTTCCGATAGACTCAAAAAATACTAATCTAATCGAGAAGGGAATTCTTCTCGTGTACTTCTTATCTTTAAGAACAAAGAGTAATCTATATACCATCGTGCTATCTCATTACCGAGGAAATTAGTGTTAAAAAAACTTTTAGTGTGGTTACATCTGCTTTTAAATTTGTAACAATTCAAGTACATTACCTTTTAATAAAATGTTTTCTTTGTAGGTATCATTGGAAATGAGTGGCTTGGAAATATCAACAAATTATAAATATAGTATTAATTTATCTCTGTTTTACTTGATCGTCGAATCAACTGTAGGCCTAATATAAAGGGTAATATAAAGTAAAATCCGAATCCGAAAAGAAACTATATTTTGTTTTGGTCGTTTTATATCCCCATTAATAGGCAATTAACTATTCTTTAACAAATAAAACCTACACATAGGTAGTTTTCAACAGCTTTGTGTGATTTAATCTTACATTTACATGGATGTGTATTTAAAAAAAAGTTTAATCTTCCCTTTAAAAGACAGAAAATAAAAAATAAAATGGTATACAGTAAACAAAAGTACATAGTCTACTGTTTAAATGTAAGAAATAGATTCAAATCTATTTATTCTAATCGTGATATTTTGTTTTAATCGTCCCTACCCCTCTCAGGCAAGCCCTCTTGTTAAGTGACCATATGTATGGCTTTATACACTTTGATTGAACTTAAGGTTGTAACATAACCTATTTTGGATTTTTTTTTATTGCAGAGTCATATATTAATTGTTTCCTTAAGGGCAGAATGTTAGTGATACTGTATACATCATTAGTAGGTGTGAGGTAGGGAAGTATATATCACGTAGAACTATAAGTGGCATAATATGGTTGAGATAGGCACCGCCCCAAATAACATTAAGGTAGTTGATATGGGAGTGGATTAGAAAGAAGTAAAGTGGTCTAAATACATTAAGGGGAAATTTATAGTACAATCCCTTAAGTATCCTTAATACAGAGAATATTTAATTCATTATGAACTGTATTTTCTATTACCAGCTAAGTGAGAAGTCTATCAACAAACCTAATTATTTTATATCCTTTACTTGTTTCAATTATTTATCTTGTAAGTCTGTTTTAACAACGGTGTCACGATTACTAATAGACCTATTAAAAACCATCAAATTGCTTTTATTTAAGTTAAGTGTTAGTAGATTGATTTTAAGCTCGTTATCTAGTAGTACCAGGCCAGATTCCATATTTTTTTAAATGTTTAGCAGTGATTTATCTACAAACACAAAACATTTGTTGTCAGCATATAATTGAAGATGGCCCTTGAAGTCTACCTTGGCAATATAATTTACGTAAATTAGGAAAAAATAGGGCCCGGAACTGATCCTTGAGGAACTCCCCACCTGATTTGTTCCTGCGTACTCATAAATCCATATATTGAAACAAATTGAGACCTATTGATTTGATAACTCTTATACCAGCTCAATACTACTCCATGTATACCAGTTTTATTTAGTTTGTAAGTCAGGATCGCATGATCTGCGCAGTCAAACGCTCCATTCAAATATATAAATAGTAAATCTGACCTGATGTTACTGTCCAGAGCAGTTTAAATTTGGTCGAATAGGTCCATACATGCAATTAGTTTGTTTAATTTATCCCTAAAGCCATACTGCCATGAAGAGGAAAAGTGAATGTGTTACAAATAGCTTACAAGTGTTTATTTTTCGGCTTTCTTGGAAACATCTGATAAAATAGATATTGGCCTAAAATTAGAGATGTCAACTATGGTAAACTACCTTTAAATATCGAAATGACTTTAATAATTTTTAAGATATCCAGAATTATTCTCTTCAAAGGACTTACTTATTATTAGAGTAGTCAATTTTGTTATAGGGTTCTTAATTTTTTTTAGCAAATTATTAAAACAATGATCATATGGGTGTCTCTCATAGTTTTTAAGTTCAGAAATAAATTTTGTCACCTTGCTTTTATTTGTAAATAGTAAAGACATGGCTTGAAAATTCTTTTCCTTAAATATTCATTCTACACATTATACATTGTGACTATCTATTTGGGTAGATAGGGAATCAAGAAACATAAACAGCTACAAATTTGTACTCCCCACTTTACTTGGAAAATCTTAGCTTTTGTTACTACACATATTGTGAGTCTGTCGTATTAAACAGTGTAATTGCTGGTACAGGAGGATGCCAAACAAAGGACGACGAAATTATGAATCTTTGTATTTATAATTATTATTGAGGGAAACTACTATTTTAACTTTTAAACTATGTAAATAAATACCTCTCACTGAAATTGCCTCAGTGGCCACATGGTCTAAGACATCACTCTCACAATAGAATAGATGGTAAATGACAGGGATATTGGTGCTCGAACTTTGGTTTTGTGTACTTTGGATAGATTTTCCTAAATGTTTTTCCACTCTACCCCCAAGAAAATGTAGATACACTTCCTCTAAATTAAATATTCACTCTCCTAAGTTCAATAGCGTACTTAGTACATAACAGTGAACAGGAACTGAACAGGTAGTAAGATGTGGTGATAGTAAAACAGCTTCTCATTGTGGTAGAAGATTGAAATTAGCAGGGCAGGTATAAGAGTCAACCAAAATACTCCGAAAAAAAACACCTTTAGTTTCAAAATTAATTTCCGGAAAAGGAGTAAAAGTGGTATTCACCAAAATATTTCCTAAAGTAATTGAATAAAACATTTCCCGTATGGTAGAAAACTGAAGTACTCGTATTCAAATACATATAGAGGGACAATCTTAAAACCCATTAAGAGTTTGAACATTTACGCGTGTTGTTAAACTGTTGTGTTCTTATTTACAATATGTTTGAAAACAATGTATATAATTTATTTTTTACGTCTATTAAGATATCTCTTAGGAAAATATTGCGTGCTATTGATTGATCTCGTTTGTGAACGCTATTTATGGGCTGTGATTAATGTGGATCGAACTAGGCCAAAAGCATTGAAAACGAATTATTCATTTTCAATACCGCAAACACTATACAGTTCTATGTAAATCTAATTTATTTTAACTCTTTAACAACCAAATGATTATGTCCACGTTACTGATACTCATATTTAATTTTTAATTAGCACCAATAAGTGAGAGTACAAATATTGTGTGGAGAGAAGCTATAACCTAATCTGCAATAGTAATTTAAACTTTTAAGAATTACGGTATTTATATTATTATGCTTACTTTGATATTGGGGTTTAGAAAGTCCGGCTTTTCACGTTTTGTAAAACAATTTAAAACAAGAAAGGACAAATATTTTACATAATTTAAGAAGTCGTTATTTTTACCTCGGATTAATTTTATGTAATACAAGAGAAAAAAGTTACTTTATAGATTCCATTTGTGAAGATCGGGTTCACCATTTAGGTTTTTTTTGCTCATTCAAATTTGTGTGGCATTTTCCTTTCCTTCTGGGTATTATAAATTATAATAACGCCAAAAAAATCACTTTTCTAATGGGTGTCTGAGTATCGATTTGTTTGTTTCCAGTAAATTCAAAATGTATTAATCAGTTCGAGAAGAGACTTCTTCTGTTTTACTCCTTATTTTTCACAGAACAAACTTAAGATATACCCTCATGCTAGCTCATCAACAAGCGAAATGGTGTCGACAAAACTGGGCGTTAGTAGTGAACATTCGTCACGAATGGTATTGAGGGTACACAAGATGGCAGTTGAGTTGATGTTTAAGAGGGGGAGAGAGTGGGGCTAGTCCGTGTTTCTTCTTGAATATTCATACGCACATAAAACACTTTTCTTTAAGTTCTTATCTTTTTTAGCGTATGAAGTTGTCAAATGTTTTCCTGTATTGTTTAATGCGAGTAAAGTTGGGGGCGAATGTTGGTGTTTGAATAAAATTGGTAGGAGTGAATGAAGCTTCAGAATTTCAGGAGTCAAAGGTAAGAATTATTTCGCCCACAATAAATTAGAAACGTTCCGAAAGAAAAAGGAATATAGAATATATTATGAAAATCTTATTTTAGCACCAAACTGTGAGTGATTTATAACTAAGCTTAGAAATATGCCAGCATAAAAAAATGTAAACCGTTTATTTTCTATTTAAGATTATCTTAGACTACGCTTCCAATTTTAAAAAAGTGACCTTCATACACTCTAAGGATAATTATACAGTTTATTTGTAGAGAGAATAATCAATTAAAAAATCTTGTAAGACTAATTTATTTGAGTAATTTTGAATCTGTTTGAGCGCACTGACAAAAAAATGGCATTTATGTTTAATATTTCAATTTTGTATAATAGGTGTACAGCCCTAACGGGTAGTAAGACACAGTGCTATAAAACATTTTTTAAAGGTCTAAGGTCAACTTATTATTATTATTATTATTAAAACAAAGATACACATATGCTAGCCTTAAAACTGGGAGGGCCAAAAATTCATTAAATCAAGTAGTGTACTTGACAACTTTGCCAGTAGTTCTCTTTATTTCCTTTATTTATTTGTTTCTCTAAAGGAAATTCCGCATTCTTTTGTCTTCCAAGTCAACTTCAGAAATGCTTTTCATCCCTCCTTTCCTCTCCTAGGCCATTCCTTCACCAACTCATTCTAAAATGAAAGTAAGGAAGGAAAAAAAAACACTTTGCATGAGAAGCTTTAAAGCTGCGCATTTATAAGGTTTTGCAATAAACCCAAATACCTCCCCTTAGTCACCCCTTTCGCCTTTCCTCCAAGATAAGCTTTATAGCTGTTCTCGTGTTTTAAATGCATTGGGTTTTATTTATGACTTAACTTGTTAACGTTTTATACCTGCGTAAGGAATCCCAACTCTTCTTGTAAGGATTTTACACACGCCGTTATTTCAAGAATACTCCCACCACTATCTCCTTTAGTGAGTGAAGTATGCTTTATACAGTAGGTCTTACATTTCTCATTCAAGCAATAAAATGAAAAAACAAGCTTTAAGCTTATATTCCACACACACACACACACACACACACACACACAAATCCACATGTTTCATTCTTTTTTTATTTTTTCTATCTGCTATACAAGACTACGCTGAAATATTTATACACTTACACAATAAAGTGGTTTTGCTACTAAAGGGAAATGCCCTTAATCATGGGTTAAACGTTTTATCTGTTTTTAGTTTTTTTTAAACTCACGTTGAAGGAATAATGTCAAAAATATATTAAAGGATGAGAAATGATTATATTTAACTATTTTCCTCCTCATAAGTATTACTTTAAATATATAGAGCTACTGACAGCAGTTAATATAGGAACCCCATTTATGGTCCAAATCGGTATGATCTTTTTCTATCAAAGACCTGAATTAAAAAGTATTTATACTTTTGATTATAGATCAGAAGCTATTGGTTTTATAAAAATATATTTCAAATAAAATATTGTTATCTTTAATAGAACTACAACCTTACAAAAAGATATTTCATATTTCAATTAGTTACGGAGAAATAATGAAAATTGGAAAATTTCCCTTATGTAAGGTACCCTAAAAATCATTTACGTTAGAAAATGAGAATTGCAATCATTTTTATAGTAATAATTAGTGTCTAGTTATACCAATTAATCAAAATCGTTGAAGCGAATTTCAAGAAAATCGATTCTTTCTCTTTTTATCCTTTAGTAAACTAACCTTAAATTTAGGGACTTTTAATTCCAAACAAACACACACACACCCTCCAGGGGAACCATATCAACACTCCAAATACCAAGTTGTGGCCCAAGTAGTTGACGCTGTGCATATACACTAATGTATAAATCATGACAATGGAGTGTACTATGTACTAGTTGGATGGCAGTTACCTTCTCCGGCTTCCATAAGTAATTTTATCATTTGAGTTCTCGAAAATTGACATGATAAAAGGTGTCACTTTATTCTTGATTAAAGTTATCTCTATCGGTTCGATTGAGGCGGTCAACTCAAGGTTTGGCTCTAGACTGCATCCAGCATCCAGCAGCATTGTGGTCCAACACATCTTTACCACCAATCCCTTTGTCTACCCAATCCCCGTCACATTGCAGGCCCTCCCCCTTTACCCCCCTTGTGAATCTGACCGTTATATTACTGCACTACAAACAAGGGGTGACAATGAACGGGTTTAAGGCTCGGGACAGTGTTTACCTTTAGCAATTACACAAGATAACGGAGGTAAACATTGTACATGGTTGTTTATAATCCCTTTCCCTCCTATCCATTCTCCACTTCAATTCTCCACCTGCCCCCTCCCGGTCCCACTAATTCTAAATATGTGTTAAAGCTTGAGTTCTAGAAGATGATATGTAATATATCACATTCCTATATCTGGTTCACAAAATGACTTTAGAGAATAATTGAGATTATCTGAAATTGACCAAACATTACTTACAGCTGTCAAAAGCTATATCTACGAAATACATTGGTTTGCTTGTGGACATTTAAACCAATATTTAGTAGCTTTTTGATTTTGTAATAAGTAATTTAGTTTATAGCAATCCGACTATACTCGTATGAATGTGTGCATCAAGCTACTTTTTAAATCGACTAAGTTTCATAAGACTATCCCATATTTTTAATAATATATACCACGCTTTAATACTCGTATGGTGGGGTTGCACTAATTTAATTACATTAAAGGGGTAAAGACGAGGAAAAATTATACTCGAGTTTGCGTGAAGGAAGAGTGGGAAACTATTTAGTGAAAAGCGTCTTCAATACACTTGGTAAGGATTCGATCCCTTATCTTTTCGTCACAGTCAAACAAGACTTGATGAGTTCAACATTTAGTCCACGTTTCCACAGATTCAGTTCCGGGACTTCTGTTGTGTGTTTCAGAACTAAGTTAGTTTGCCACTATGTGGTATTAATTTGCTCAGAAAGTTCACATTACAAATATTGCAAAAAAAAAGGTAATTTTTTTAGACAATTTATTCAAGGATGCTAAGGGTCCTCCTCGTAAGGACGAATCAACTCTAAGGTCCACGAGGAATCCTCTCCTTTCCGGGTAATCGAACCAATGTCTTGGGGGCCTGCATCAATGGTTGCAGGCATGTCAAACATTTTATTCAAAAGGGTCACATTGAGAATTGAAAATTCTAAAGCGGCCACATTTAAGAAAATACAAGATTTTCATAACCTTTAAATAAGGACAATTTTATTTTAAAACTAACTTACTTATTATAACAAAAAGAAAAATACGATTAAATACAATTTTAAGACTTATTCTCTATTTATTTCTCAAAAATTAAGACATTTTTGTTTTTGCGAATGTTAGATTTTAATCTTGGATTGAAGTCACGTTCATGATGGAGTTTCCATAAGCGTTGCTCTATCGGGTGTTTATTTTTTTCACGTAAGAAAACAAACTGTTCACACACTAATTTGTTGACAAACTTTATAGATATTCGATATGCAGATTTCACAAATTTTGGTAATCAATCTTTGGGGCGTTAATAATATAAACACGTAACACCTACTTCACTTGCTAGATTTACCCAAACAACGACCAATTTCCAAATGTCATAATCACAAATCATGTAACTTATTTCTACAAAGTTTATAAAGATATTAATCGTATTATAATTTGCAAGTTTGACATGACTGGTCCAACGCGTTAGTCTCAAGTTTGATTGGATTGCCAGTGATAGGGCATTTGAATTTTGAATCTTTGGCAAATATACCGAGGGTATTATTTCCTAAATGGTCACCCACTCTCTATCCCCAATAATGTAGGTACACTTCCTCTAAATTTAACTTTGAGCATGACGTGGTAGCAAAATACAGTAGAATTTTTTTTAATTCGAAGTCCAAGGAATATTAAAAAAATTCTAAATATCAAAAATTTGAATTAACCATTTTCATTAGTATTTAGGCATCTGTTACGCAATAAATCAATAACCTCAAAATATGCTATACACAATCACATACATTTTATATTTGCTATAATAAACACACAAACACCATAAACACATACATACAAAATAAGAAACATTCTAACACAGAATATAAAAACTTGGAACAATTTGGCATACAAAAATTACAGAATTAAATTAGAATTATTAAAAGTTGAAAAAAAACATCCCCTATGTAAAGAAACCTGCTCGCCCCCAGTGCATAATTCACAGCTTTCTCATTTATTGTGTGTCACTATGTTGGCTCCAAACCTATTTGACATTCTTGGCATTTGTAGTGGTTTAATAAATATCGTTGAGGTTGAAATTAGTACAAACTCGAAAAAATTAACAATATATAGCTTCGAATTACAAAAATATTGCCTTCTAAAATTCGAATTAAATGTTATTTTTATACCATTGATTTAAATATAAATTTCACGGGTAATCATTATGAGTTCAAAATATCCAAATTTTCAAATTAACTAATGTTGAATTAACCGAATCTTAACGTAAAACCTTGATGAAACTTAACCTAATCGAGAACCCTCTAGAGTCTAGACTGACCCTCAGCTAACGTAACGATCCCATTATTGCATTGAGTGGTTATCAAATGAAGGACTGAGGGGGATACGTAGGCCGTAACTGACACGAGAGCCAGCGGCTGTGACAAGTTGTAACACAATGTGACGTGCAGAGTCGGGACACGTCACAAACACTGCATCATTAAGCCACCGCTGTAATGTACACGTCATGAGACTTGTCATGTCAGGACAAGTATGTCTGTCTCTTTCTCGCTCCAACACACACACATACTCACTATATGAAGCGTGGTTTCGTTATTAATTCAATATTGCGTGTAGGTGTTGCTAGAGTTACATCTCAAACAAGGGTGAAGAGGTGGAAAACCTATATACATATCTCAGGGGTGTGAAATCTCAAGCCAAATTATGATTAGTTCGTTTTTAGAGCCCCGAACACTCAGTTTACCCTGAAAGTTAAGAATATTACTGTGGATTCACACGTTCGCCGAAAAACTAGTTCAGAACAGAAACGTGGTCACGTGACGAGCTCTAAGCCAATCACAAGATTCCCGCTTAATCAGTGCGAGCTGTTCTGCTAAAGTTCAACTATTCTCTACTTTGTCCGCTCTGCTAGAGATGTTAGGCAAAAGAGAACCAATCACAAGATTTCAGCCACATAAGCGCGACCTGTTCTGTTGAAGTTCAACTATTCTCTACTTTGTCCGCTCTGCTAGAAATGTTAGGCACAGGAGAACCAATCACAAGATTTCAGCCACATAAGCGCGACCTGTTCTGTTGAAGTTCAACTATTTCTCTACTTTGTCCGCTCTGCTCGAGATGTTCGGCACGGGAGAACCAATCGAATCTCAGAACCAACCATCTCAAATTATTGCGCATGCGCATTTGTCAACGCATGCGCTCTAGAGCCAAGAGCTAGCAGACAGCTTCGTTGGCCATTGTGAGGAGATCTGAAATACCATGTTAATGTAAAGCGTGTTTATTGATGTATTGGATTGTGCTAAGAGACAGCGTTATAATTTGTAAACAACCAACGGGACAATTATTTTAAATATATTTTTATCCACTAGGAAATAAAATATGTTGATGATCAGCTGTTTTAAAGTGTTGCAATGCATCATGGGACAATTCAAATTGTGTGAATTACTGCGCAGATTCTGATTTCTATTTTTCGGCGAGCGTGTGAATCAAGCTTTAATTTGGCAAACTATACTATGGGCCATTTTCATAGTCAAATTTAGCACGCCTCAAGTGCGGCACTACATTAAGTACAACTCGAATGGAATGGGCCTTTCTCTCATAGGAAACTGGCCCATTCCATTCGAGTTTAGGTAGGTGTCGTCATGAACTTAGTGTAGCGCCGCACTTGAGCCGTACTAAATCTGACTATGAAACTGGCCCTATGGCCCTATCTTGTAAGCAACACCATAGAACAGTGGTTCCCAACGTGTAGTACGCGTACCCCCAGGGGTACGTGCCATGACTTTTGGAGGTAATATTTGAATAATGGCGGGAAAAACCTCACATATGCCAGCAGTGTTTGAAAAATTATCAATCAAGAGTTGTGAAATTAGCTCAACGTACAACGAGGGGTTTTGCGGGTTTTCTACTATATTTGAACCCGAGAAAATAATTTCAATTTAAAACGTAAAACAGTTTTTTTTATAATATTAATAAATCAGTTAATTAATTGAATGTAAAATATATACACTAAACATTTTGTTATATTAAGGATATAGTTTATGGAAACTAACTGCCAAGGGGTACAAAAGCGAAAAAGGTTGGAAGACACTGCCATATTAGAATAATACCAGTCAAGCTTGCTAACTCACAGGGCAGAGGAAGGTTACATATTTGACTCTTGTCTAAAATAAACTCGTTAATGACCTTCAACTGCATTTGTATTTATTTCAAAAATATATCCCAGTCTTAGGTCTTGGGTCACAATACTTCAAAAAATATCTGTCCAATAAGAATGAAATTGTTAATTCCATAAACCACTTCAGTTTCCCAAATAAACATAAATGCAATGTTAAAAATTAGTAAAAAAGTTGTAAGGACAGTCTTAAGGTTCTGAAACAAGGTGTGAGGGTCTGTCCCGCCTTTTCATGCCATTCTGGGCTATTCGCATATTTACTTTAGTGGTCTATATAAAAGTAAGATTAAATTTAAAAGAAATGCACTCATATTTACTTTGAGTGAGTGTGAGAATCCGTTTAGAGATAAGGTTAACTCAGTACACCTGGTCGGTATTTGAACTCAGACTTCCTTTCATCGGCGAAACAGACCAGATGGGACTGATGTCTGAGTCTTCGTGTCTAATGGTTCGCACACTTGCTGTATTGCGTAGAGGGAGAGTCAAAATAATTGATACTGACGTGTTTCATGTTAAATTACAATAAATCATTAGGAGAGCCTCGTTTAAAACAATAAACGGACATGGAGAGTAAGTTGGGAGAGTAAGTCAGTTGCATAAACTCCATTCATGGAAAAAAACTGTCGCTTTGAAGCACATGATATAGATTAGTCCTCTTAAGGTGGGAGAGTAAGGGAAGCAAGAAGAGGTGAGTGTTTTTACAGTTTTTATGGCAAAACTTATTTTATTCCAAAATAAATCAAATATCACTACATTTGAAATATAGGGTTTAACTTTCTTCATAAGTTGTTATCAACACTTGTTGAACATGAAATGAACATAGCGTCATTTTAAATCTAGATAGAAAATTGTCATTAAATTTTAGGACTCCCTTGACAAATACTCAACAAATGTTGATAATAATATTTGAAGAAATTAAAAATCTACGTTACTACTGGAGCAATATTTGATTTATTTTGACAAATAAAAAGTTTTGCCAATGACATTGCATAAACACTGCCATTTTCTCGCATCTCCTACATACCCCGCCCCTCCCCATTAGAAGGAGAAGGGAGGCAAGAGGGTAACTTATCTAGAATGGGAAAGGGAAACTAACCACAATTGTTTCATCGTGGGTGTGCAGGGTCTTGAGTGGGAGGGATAAGGAAGGGGTGGATGGCCAAGGCTTGCCTAATTGCGTGTGTGCAAGTCATTCCACGCGTCGCACGCACACCGCCGTCCAAGTGGTATTTAGAAACGTACTCTATTCTTTAAAGCTCCCTCCAACCACCTCTCACCACAAGTCGTCCACTCCGACCCTAAGCACTACGATAATAATCTCCCTGATATTCCCATAGCTCAATTAACCAAACGACTGTGATTTTAAACCTCGTAGTTATTGGTATTTGCCGCTTCAAAGGCAAACATAACTGTAAACGCTTTGCTCTCTAATGTCATAATACGATCTAGGTTACTGTGGTCATCGCGTTATCTTGGTTTCCAGAGGCAGCATAAGTGCTACTTTTACAGTCACACCCTGTGTATGTGCGATCGTATCAGTTAAAGAGACATTTAATTTAATCGAGTAAGTTACTGGAGGACCAGTTTTAGCTACACTCAAACAGAGATTCAATTTAGATGCGCGCAGGTGACCTGGTAGTCAAGGGGTAAGGTGGTACACTTCCGTTATGGGGGTTTGGGATTCAATTCTCAGCCCCAGCACGGATTTATCTGATTGCCAAATTCTTCCTTCACCTCTGACAGGACGTGTATTTATCACAACTTGTGAATGTGGGGAATGCCGGGCCTCCACCGTGGTTCGGATTCCACGTTAAACTGTCAGTCCTCCATTTTATCTCACAATCACCATACCATTACACATTAGCATAAGTGCGTATAACCCTAACGGGTAGTAAGACGTGGTGATAATAATAATAAACAAATACATGCAGTATTTTTTTTTTTTTCAAATTCATAAATTTATTTGATGTTGAACGTTGGAAGAAGCAGGTATGTTAGAAATGAGCTTGATATGCGCTTTTCTAACTATACTAGTTAGACGATGAGAGTTGCTCCCTTATAAAACCGATTGTGTGGTTTGAGTAATATTGTCACGAATACATAATATATAAACATACATGAAGTTTGATCTGATTAACATATCGCACTTTCTCTTCCCATGGTTTATCAACGATGTAAAAGAGCTTGATTCGTCCTGTTGCACATGAGAGAGACAAGGATGGAAAAATGAGATAAATTTTCACTGAGATATGACCCTTAGAGATTATTTTCCATCACTGCTGAGCGAGAGAGTTAGGGTGTGTCGCAAATATTCGACTTGCAGGGACGAATTTTCAAAAGCAAACGTGTATTAAAAACAAAATAACAATTACTTGCGACCAAAATAACAGGTTGAGTAGCAATTTCTCAAAATTCTACATTCACGTATAAAAGAATAAGGCGAAAACAGAGAAGGAACTAACCAGTCAAATGTAACTATCAAAAAGTAGAGAGGTTCAATGTGATATCAGCTAATAAAGATATATTCATCATCCTTCCCAACAATCATTATTAATACTTTGTGTAAATGCAATATGAGGGATTACCCCCATCGGTGGGCCCGTGGACCAGACGTCTAACTCGTCCAGTCTGGGTTATCTTTGAAAGGAAATGTCGGGATTCTTATTTCGATTGGATGTAGTGACAATTTGTGACCGGCTAAGTTGTCTTCTTGTTAGGGTTGGTAATTTATCCTGACATATCAATACATTTATCATTTTATATCCATCAAGGTAAATATTGAAAGCCACTATATATTTATAAGATAATAACAATATATCTGTTGTTTACGATACATGGAATTGCTTTGTTCAGGACGAAATGAAACGGCGATATTTTTTGTTTACTTTTGAAAAATATAACAAGTAAAAAATAACTAATAGGAAGTAATAATGTTCCTAGATTTCTGATATAAGGGAAGAATACAAAAACTTGAATAAAATGTATATACACATATTTTCCAAAGATTAATGGTCTGAACTTCCCTTACATGTATTTCAAAATATAATTAAGATACAAGATTTTAAACAACATACCGTACTTAATATTCTAGTTTTTATATACACATTTCACTCGTATTGCAGGTATTTTTCCTCACTAAGGGATTTCAATATCTATGAAACATCTGCTTCTTATACATTAATGTACAGATAACTATAGAAAATGTCAACGATTTATCCGCCACATTTCAAGAAATACATTGCTGTGAATTAAGCACTACTTAATGTATAAATATTCTCCGCATTACAAATAACTGCCTGTACATGTATAGTACCAATTAAAATGGGACACAAGGGGTGAATGAGTAGTCCCATGTATAAAATATGTTATATATAAATTGATCGAAACATCTAATACCAAAACATCGATACAAATATATTTATGTTTTTTTAAATAAATATAGCGATATATTTATGCCTTCACCACACCTTGTTTACCTTGGTCCCGTCCAAATCTTACCTAGAACAGTATAAACTAAGTCCTTTTAAAACGTCCTCTAACATTTCATAGACACGCTTATATTATTTAACCAGTGCACATCTTCGAAGGCTGTATTATTATTATTATTATTAGCACCGCGTCTTACTACCCGTTCGGGTTATACGCACTTACGCTAATGTGTAATGGCAGGGTGATTGTGATATGAAATGGAGGACCTTCAGTTTAACGTGGAATCCGAACCACGGTGGAGGCCTGGCATTCCTCACATTCACAAGATGTCTTGTCAGAGGTGAAGGAAGGGTTTGGTGATCAGATAAATCTTTGCCGGGACCGAGGATCGAACCCCGGCCGCCAGCATAGAAGTCTGACACCTTACCCCTAGACCGCCAGGTCACCTTCGAAGGCTGTCAAAAATAAAAAGTATATTTTAAGATGTTAACTGATATTTCATAAGATTTCATAGTCGCTTGACCCAGTATACGTCTACCAAGGCTATCTAAAATGGCAAGTCCAGTTGAAGGAATTCATTGATATTACATGACACATCAAGGTTACTTAACCCAGTGCACATCTACTGAGGACAAGATAACATAGCAAGGACAAAAAATAAATAACTCCTATATGAAAAAATGGTACTGCACACCGAACAGACCTTCTCCCGCTTTTATCTTAAAATATATACTTTTACTGAAAACTTGTAAGATTTGTGAAACAAAATAATAGGGCTACACATCGTTGTAGAAACCCTACACCAAAGATCAAAAATGAAATAATATACACTATTACCTTCTTACTCTATGACATTAGGAACAATGTAAGAGTAAAATTGAGAAAAGAAAAACATCTTTGTCCAACAAGCAGCATAAGAATTAAATTCATTTTCAAAGGCCTGAATTAAAAAGTAAATACATTTGCTTATAGCTAAAAAATAATTACTGGTTTTATAAAAATACATTTTAATTAAAAGATTATTGCCTCTAATAGTCCTACAATTTTACAATGATAAGTTATTTTGTGTCTCAAATAGTTGCAAAGAAATGATCAAAATTTGAAAATTTCCCTCATGTAAGGTACCCTCAAACACATTTTCATAAGAAAATAAGAATTGCAATATTTTTAATAGTGAACAATATCTAGATCTAAAATTTAATCAAAATCGTAAGAGAGAATTTAGATAAAATCAATTTTTTTTTCTCTTTTTGCTCTTCTGTAAACTACCCTTAATTTTAGGGTTGTATGTTTGATCCATAAAACACCTCTGGGGACCTCATGAAAACCCTAGATACCAAGTTTGAGCCCAATAGGTAAATTAGTTTCGCCTCTAGCCTGAGGTAGACAGACAGCATTTTGAAAACAACTTTTTGGTTTCAGGGGGTCATGAAACGTCAATCTTTATCAAAATCTTGAGTTCGAATTTTTTGACAATAACAATTCTTTCCCTCCTAGGTGTCGAGAGAAAGTAAAAATAAACGGTTGGACATAATCGCAAAAACTTTCCCATATTGTGTATTATGGCTAAGAAGATAATTTTCAAAAAATAAGTTTTGAATAAACTACCCTTAAATATGTTTTACTAATAAAAACAAACATAATATTGTTAATCACAATAATCATTTTCTATATAAATTTTAAGCCCAATTGTTCTAATCTATTTAACAAAATTCAAATTTTCCAAAATAAAGTCGTTTGTAAACTTACTTCAATGGGTGGTGCATAGGACAGAGCCTTTGTTTAATTGATCTAACCTGGGACGTAGATAGCTGAAGGCATATTATAATTATAATTTTAACAAATTCTGCTTACTCTGGCAACACTCCACGATATGCCATATCCTGACGTTGCCTTTTTTTCTTATGGTAACGCTAGTTCCTAAGCTTCCGAACCACTAAACCTTCTTAAAGTATCTTTTTTTAATTGCTATTAAAAAGTGATTAAAATGGATATAATCTGAAGGAACTGCATTGCCACCATTGGGAAACAGCTTTCCATTATCTTGTTTTGTTGTCTCAATCTTCTTTAATAATATAAAAGTATCGCAATGATGGTTCGTCGATATTGCCAGCAGCTTCTTCTCATCCCAGCCCTTCACTCTCCGACATAATTCAAAATGAATAGATTTTTCAACATTTTACTGAGAGGGAGTGAATCTAAAGCTTTTCTTCATAAGACCCGCATATCCCTCATAGGTGTTATATTGGGTGTATTTATTTAAGGAAGTCTATATCTATGTTTATAATCGTATGCTTTGATCTAAAAACTTCAATATTTCAAGTGAAACATCGTTTTAAATAACTTAAGCTCCACTTTTCATATTTAAAAAAATATTTAAAAACAAAAAATGTAAGCTTTTTTTAGTCCTATAGGAACATAATGGTATCTAATATCTTAATTTTGTCACTAAACATATTTTGAAATAACAGATAGCTCTTTAAATAACGCAATATTTATGGACGTCTGCAATGAGTGTCGGCGTTCCATTACGCAGCTACATTGAAATGATAAGGTATTTATATTTATTACTAACTGCATCGCTGAGTACACCATCTAATTGTAGAGCTTAATCAGTTTGATGTATCAGTAGTGGATAGATACGGTTTTGAATCCTGAAAGAGTGTAATAAGGTCGTTTTTCCTTAATAATAAACGCTAGTATTTGGTTTGACAGGTTTATTAGGATTTTGGTAGGAATTAATTCTTAGAAAAGACCAATTCTTTTTGCGGTCAAATATAGTAAAATTTTATTACATTTGTAGTATTATTTTATAAGTTTATATAATTCCTATCAAAAGTAACAGTTACAGATGACATTACTTGAATTATGAATACGTGAAAGTAGAACTAGTTATTTTTTTAAATTGGTCTGATCAAGTTCCTTATAAGAAAATTGGGCAATACATAACCATGCTAATGTTCTTGTTCCGCTTTGTTCTTTGCTTTGTATCTGCGCATGCCTACAACTAAACGTGCTCTTTATATCCACAAACGCTCTCCTGAAACTTGCGGGAGGGAATAATCCTGGTAACGTGGGAAACATCTTAACGAGGGTGAAAGGAATCTGGGCCCTAATTGTTTTAATCCTAATTAGCAGTGTAAGTAAAGGACGCTCTAGTGTTTGTTGATCGAGCCAAATCCCTCTTGTTAACAATGTTTGCCTACCCACCACGGAACGTCATGTCAAGATAGGACTTATTGTTATGTTATACATTACTCAGCGAGTTTCCCAGTCACGATAGTGAAGCGAGAAAAGTTATATAAAATATATGTCGTTTGTGGTCTGAAATATTCATTCGACAACCCATATTTGTAGTTAAGTGTTAACTGTTTTTTTAGTATAGTTCTGTTAGGAAGAAACTTTTTGTAAATACAATCTTATTTTTTGGAGTTAATATTGATAAAACTTCATTATATAGGGAATATTAATATTATATATACAAAATTTAAAGATGCAGATCTAATGACTTGATGTGTAAATAATCTAAACATAGGTTTAAGACATTTTTCTATTGTAGAAAAAAAACTATTGGACTATACTTCGAACCAATATAAACACAATAACTAAGGACCTCATTTGCTACCTCTGTTTTAATTTAAAGATATTTAATTTAGAACTTTAGAGCTTCAACTATTTTGCTATGTAACCAATAAAAACAACTGTAATTATTCATGGTAGAGAGAGATATATCTTAAGTAGAGCAAAATGAGTAATATTAGCAAATTCATTTCTTCCCAGTAGTCATCCGACAAATCACATCAGTTTGAAACATTTTATTTACCTCCCCTTGAGACGTTTCTCTAACTCTCGTAGTTCAGTCATAGTTTCAACTTGGTCTTGACACACTACTCCAGGGGCTTACTTACTCGACGAAATAAAATAGAAAGATTTAAACTTAACAAAACAAAATAAAATAAACATTTACCTGAAACACATGCTACCAACACAGAGAGCTCGCATTTCCCGTGAAACCCTCCAACCCCCATTTGCCCCTTTCAATCTCTGTGTAGGCTAAGTGCCAGGGGTGAACAAACTTCGAGTCTCAGGAGACATTAAATATATGGTGAATATTTGAAGGCTTTCTCGACAACTTATCACTATATATACAGACCAATTTTCATAGTTAGGTCCTTAAAAAGCTACTATTTCTACTTTAATGTATTTATATGTCAATCCACGTGACCTGCACCTGTCACCTTTGATAAATGTGATCAATACCTTTAATAAACACCAATAACATATAAAAATGTTTTCATTATTTAAGACAAAATGTTGTATTTTGATTTTATTAAAGGATCTTCCGATGAAAACTGAACTTAACTAATAAAAACTGAACTGAATTAATAAAAAGTCTATATGAAACCTATTTTGGGAGGCAAGTTCCAGGAAATAAGACATTTATATCCTTGACTGATATATAAATTAATGTTATTTTCAATTCGTATGAATTAAATCGAATGGTTTTAATCCACTCATTTGTGAAATGGCTTACAAATATAATTTGTCATCAATGCAATTCATCATAGCCAGTAAATAATATGTTATCGCTCATTGATTTTTTATACCTTAACTCTTGCCTATAACCATACTTATAATATTTTATTATTTTCATATGCAGTATCCAATCACCTCCGTTAATTATATTTCGCCACATTTAATATACACAATTTATTGGCAGTGTAGAAAATACACATGCAGCTCTGAAAGGAAGGGATTGCATGATACTTCACAGGGGTAGGACCTTCACTAGTACATACGAGACAAGATTCGAGCCTTGACCTTCCAGTCACTGAAAATCCAGTATATTGCTACCCTGACTCGTTAATATTCGTGGCCACTGGTGTAAGATAAACTTAATATGATAAATCATACGCTATATTGTTCTTTGTCTCTTTAAAACCAAAGTATTCACCAGAGATTTTCTGGACATCATATATGAGTTATGATTATCGAAATATTACTATTATATTTTTTATTAAATTTAGACCCCCCCCTATGTATTTTGCTCAATACCCTGAAAATGCCAAATATTTGTAATAGTTCATCAGAGTATACTAATAAAATCGAAAAATATAAAGGTAATTTTCAAGTCTAATACCACATAAAATCTTTAAAAAATCGCTAATAATTGTCAATTTAGAGGCATCTGAAATTCGCGAGATGCGTTTTTACTCACTTTTACCTGACACACTAAAATAACATTCCCAGATTATTTAATGATCACTGTAGTACCTTTAAATGTATAATATCTCTAACCAAACCTACACAATTCAAAGAAAAAACGAAACTAGATATTTTCATGAAATTGACCTTTTAACGTTTGAAGTTGCAAATAATGGTCAATTTTGTTAATTAATACGGAATAACTACATCCATTTTTGTTTCAATATAGCAGATGTAAATATTCTTTGCAATTGTTGGACGATATCGCCAGCAAAATAATATCAACTTCACTCTTACAATTTTTTCATTTAAAATATCAATACGAAATATAAGTTTAGATAGAGTATGTGAAATTTATTCTCATCAACCAAAGATCATTGATAAAAGATGAATTACAATTAATGTTTAAATTATCTATTATAACAACCATATTGTGATCAAAATACCGCTTCTGTGGTCTAGTGGTCAGCTATCTTGGCTATATATACAGAGGTGCCGGGTTCGATTTCCAACGCTTCCAGATTTTTCTGTACAGCAGTGGCTCTGGAACGAGTTAACTTAACCTCGCGTGGACAATTGAGGAGCTACTTGAAATAAGTGGCGGCTCCGTTCTAGAAAACTGAGATTAGTGGCTGGAGGGTTTGTTGTCCTTACTACAAGACACCCTTTATCCACCAATTTAGGCACTATCTTCGCCACTATGTGGCGGCCACTTTGTCAGTACAGCTCACTTGTGGGTGGATGCCATGTAGATTGTTTTTGCGGTAGAAAACATATAACTTACTTAAGTATATATAATAATTCTACCCTTGATTTTCTATTCAAATCAATCTGTTACTTATTTAAGTTAATTTTATAAAAGGTTCCCGAAGAAAATAATATTGTATTTACCAACAATTCTTTTTATATCAAAATACATATTTTATTTAACGAAATTAAATAATTTAACGTACCAGAAACTATGCAAGGTCAATAGTATATTATTTATTATACTTTTTTCAAAACTATTAAATATAAGACATCTACTGTTGATTGTTTAAAAGTGTGTAGGCTGCGATTTTTATGGTTTTGTTACTAAAATTTATTTATTTCAAAATAACAATATAAATAGTTTAGTTTAATTTAATTTATTAAAAATATGCTAGGGTGTGGAAAGGCCGTGGGTTGATCCTTGCTCGGGTGGACTGGACTATAGAATATTAATTTTTTTCACACGAGCTGTTTTCCGGTCATATATCCAGACAAAGCCACTCAACTGACTTTTACAGCTCAACTTCATCCTCTAGCGTTTGAGTAAGAGTTTAATTCAACTTTTAGGTATCACACTACAGTGCATCCTAGTGAATAAATGACTAATGTGATTGACCGCCAATCTAGAAGACCCCTGGCTTAGTTCCAATTTTTATAGTGAATATGTTATATTTTAGCTATAGAGTTAATTAAACATTCATATGTTTAGTAAATTTAATCAATTTTTTTTTGTAAATATACTAAATATTTGCATGTAGTTATTAATTTATATTTTAGCAACGCGTACCTCTACACACTCTGGTTATTCGCATATGCACTAAGTATTGAGATAAGGTGTTAAGGGTAAAGCATATTTAATTTATACTAAGTGTACTCACATTCGCATGGAAGGAGAATAATAAATCACTAAGGAAAAAACAACTATTAGAACACCCGACCGGGATTCCAAATCCTATTTATCTGTCATCGAAAGTCCAGTCTATTGCGAGAGTGACACCTTCGAACCTTCGACCACTGGGGAACCCAATTATTAATATATCATTTTAGAAAATATTCTGAACAAGAACTGAATGAACAAGATTAAGACTTCAATTCTATACTTAAACACAGATTATTTATCATAGCCTATTACGTTCCAAACCTTATTTCACATTATTTTTGCAACTTGAAAGACATTACTTTCACGTGTTTGATGTCATGTAACTAGTCATCTTCAATGTTTGAATTTTAACTGTATGTTACTCTCAATTTTTGTTCTGGTATTAATTATTTTAATATATTGTATATGCATTTTTTGACTGATGGTCACCATTTGACTTGGTAATTATTGTTATATGCCATTGATATATTTCAATTTTTTCATTTTTATCTCACATATTTTATGCTTGTTGAAAGTACAGTTTAACGTGTTTTTCAATATTAAAGTATATTCAATTTCAACTTAATAATTTTTTACTTTTTATTAATTTCTTCACTTATTATAAACTTTCTCTTTTTTATTGCTAATCTTAGGTTTGTTTCTAAGTCTTAACCAAAACCAATTATTAATGTTAATATACAAGATGTAAATGAAACCGTTTTGGGGTTGTAAAGTGTAAAATTTTGACACCTTTTACTCCCTATATATGATTTGAAAAATATATTTCAAACGCCATTAGACACTGTTAGTGCCGTAGATGAATGCTAAAGTACCTTTCCAAAATTTAAGATTAATTTAATAAGGTATAACCTGATTTTATTACGACTATCTTTATTAATTCTAACTTCTAGAAACATTTACAAGATTTACTTTCATACATCCATGCGCCAAATAACTATGATCTACAATCCTATATGTTGAAAATATGTCACTTTTTGTTATAAAAAATTTCACAACACTCACTTTTATCATTATTTCTATTAATTTTATATAAAATTATGAAAATAATTATTCGGATTTATTTCTTGTTTTGTGATAGCGGTAATAAATATGACAAACCCAATTATTGAAGATGGTTTATAACGTCAATACAACCCTTATTCCTACGCTTGCTTATAATATATTGAAAGTAGTATTTTTAATTGATTTTTAAGTTATGAAAATAATTATCTACGCTATGACTTATAATGGCCAGTTCTAAGAAGATAAACTTGTAGTCTTATATTTAATAAACTTTTTCATGTACTATAATATAAAATATTGTTGCCATAACCACGACACAAAATATATCTTTGTTCTATTTAAATATTCTCTTCTTTAGGTTGGTCATGAAAAATCCAACTATACATTAGGCCCCTAATCCTTAAGGGAGTGTTAGTATAAGATATTTTATGACTTGAGATTAACTATATCGTTTCACTAAACAAATAAAGTTTATTTCAACAAGGGTTAACATTAGTTTACGATAGCAAATATTTAGTTAGGTGCCCCCAAAGGGTATTTGTAAGGAAATTGAAGTTTTTGTTTTGAATATTAAGTTTACAACAGTATGTATGTAGTGAAAGTGCCAATTTTTGTATCCTCTACGTCTCCTCTGCGTTTGCAAAACATATTCAGCTACATCCTGTATGTATGGACATAGAATGAAAGAGAGACTAGGAAAGTCAAGGCCTTGGGAATGAATTTTGTGAGGAGCATGTTATCTGTCACGAGGAGAAAGAGGATTAGAAATGAAGTTATCCGGGAAGGAGTGGTGTACATGAAATATATATAAGATAGTAGAGGAAGCAATAATAAGATGATTTATGGGCATGTAATGAGGATGGAGAAGGAAACGATGATAAAGAAAGTTACGGAAATAAAGTATGTATGAAAAAGACAGCAAGGGCGGCCAAGAAAGAGATGGGAGGAACAGATCAGAGAAAGTGTTTAAGTGAGAGGAAAAGAATGGAAGGAATTAAAAGAGGAAGAAAAGTGGAAGGAAAAAGGAAGGATGGAGGCATTTTACTAAACTGACCTGATCATAGGCTGGAAACATTTGATGATGATGATGATGATGATTATGATGATGATTATGATGATAATTATATGTGTACAGCCTGAACGGGAATTGTGAGACGCGGCAAATGATAATTAAAAAACTTGATTCCCGAATCTTTGGTGGCTAAAGAGTCGTACCACACCCCTGGCTGTCACCGCTCCTGAGGAGTCATGGTTTACAAGACCCTGCAGTCCATACCAACAGAGACATATTACCGAGTAATTGTTCAGGCGAGCGAATTGCTTCGAGGCGCAACTGCATTAAGGGAATTTATCACACGAGGCATTTGCATGGCTCCTTTTAAGTGTGTGTCTGCGGTGTGTTGCCTGTGTATGTGTGTGTTTTGGGTGGGATCTTAACGGGAAAAGGAGGGGGTAAAGGGAAGGCAAGGCTTTCAAGAGGGCTGTTTTGAAGAGAAAGGAGGTTGTCGCGAACAGTAATTTGCGGAATTGCCGCGTGCCTGTGGGATCTAGTGTCTTGGGTTACGACTCTTAGGATATGGTGTAGGCCCTACTAGATTTACATAACATCTACCTGAAACTGTAGGTGGGTTGACTTCATCAGTGATATTTACCAAGTATTAATTTAACAATTTTTTTTGAACTTGTATTCAGATCCAAAAAAGTACACTATTCATATTTACATATAAATACAGATATATGTATTATTTTGAATAAGTTTTTCTTTCTAGTTTGTACAGATCCTGCTATTATATATTATATTTAATTATTGAAATTTATAACTAAATACTTCATTAATAAAATAGTTCTTGAAAAGGCTTAAATAAGCTATTTATTTAATATGTTGATGACAATGATATAATGTGATGATACGAATAGTTATAGTGAGATAAATATAAACTTAACATGAATAAGTGTGTATGTAAAAATATACTACTTCATGCTTACAAAATAATAGCAAATACTAAACATATAAGTGGACATGAATTAGTTGGTAGAACGATAAACGAATAAGACCTGTCATTTAGGATTTAGAACTATGTAATTTACACTAATGAAAAAGTGGTTCGGTGTGTAAGCTACGAGCTTTGGATCATTTTACCTAGGTAATATAGTAAGGTTAATATATCAGTAATTAATTAATAATCCGGTGACCTGGTGGTCTGGGGGTTAAGGTGTCAGACTTCTATGCTGGCGGCCGGGGTTCAATCCTCGGTTCCGGCAAAGATTTATCTGATTACCAAACCCTTCCTATCACCTCTGACAAGACATCTTTTTAATGTGAGGAAAGCAAGGTCTCCACCGTGGTTCGGATTCCTCGTTAAGCTGTAGGTCCTTCATTTCATCTCACAATCACCCTACCATTGCACATTATAGTAAGTTCGTATAACCCGAACGGGTAGTAAGACGCGGTGCTAATAATAATAATAATAATAATAATAATAATAATTAATAATCCTTGTCTTTAAACGTATTGACCAATAAAAAGTGCCTGATACCGTTAAGTAAATTGATCTTTCTTTCACTGCATATTTCTCTCCGTTTGGGTTAGATGAGTTTAATTACACTAAGGATGAATAGACGGAAAGGCAGAATTTAGAGGAAATGTATTCGTGTTTACGTGGAGGAAGAGTGAGAAATAATTTGAGAGGAGGGTTAAGAACTCTGTTCACCTAGATAGAATTTAAACCCTAACTTTCCCATCATTAACAAACCAAAATTAATAATCTTTGCATTTGGTCTATAAGCTTACGGGTGCGTAAGAAACATCCAATTGAAAAGATGAGTAATTTAACCAGTACCACTTACCAGTGGCCACACATACAATATCATCAGTATCAATTCCTCTAATTTTGTTCTGAAGGAGAGCTCAAGTTTCGTATCCATGTTAGGTATATTGGGGTGACTTTTCCCTAAATAGTTTTTCTCCATTTTTCATCGCAAATGCGGGATATCTATCTAAAGTATACCTTTCTAAACTTTACTCTTAGTGTAAATACGTGAATATTTCAGTGGGAATAATTAAACCATGGAGAGTTGATTCTGTAGAGCATTCAAACCACGAACTATGCCTCATTATTATCGTATCAAAGTTATTCTTCTCAAATGGGATAGTCGTGTGAGTGTTCAGAAATATCACTATACGATACGATTGACTTGAATACCACTTAGTTGGAGTTGATGAGAAAGTCTGTTTTCAAAACCCTACAAGGTGCTATATACGTGTAATACATATTTGTACTTTTTAAATCCTCTATTCACGTCAATGTGGAATACTTTCTTAAAATTTGTCAACCTCTTCCATTCTTCTTATATTAAATCGTTAATGTGTCTTAAGACCTACATCGGTTGAAACATTGGTTATGGCGTCACCGTCATCTTGTATGGTTTGCTGGTGACGTGACTGTCGGGTTTCGAATCTCAGCTGGGAGGGTGTTCTTTCCTACAAAGTATTCCACCCTCCAACCTTATAGAATTAGGGTATATTTCCTCATGATTATAACTATCTCATGCCTATCACCAGCATTATACATTTGAGGATAGCGTTGCCAGATTATAGGGTGCGGTGTACAAACATCCCTATTGTTTAAAGCTACCGTTATCATTACGTTCTTAAATTACATATTCATTTTTATTTTAAAATCTAACTCTAAGCAATTACATATCATAATCGCCCCTAATTATTATGTCCCATTATTGTTCCAAACCTATTATTCACGCGACTTTGCGGCTCGGCCTCCCTACCCCTCCTCCCCTCCCCCTGACTTCTTCAAGAATCTTCACACCCGCACACTTCCCTTCTTCACTGCCCCCATTTCTTCCCCATTAACGCCCACCATTTCTTTCATTAACTCCGTACATTCGTTCTTTTAAAAGCCGTCTTTCCGGC
>CABFOV010007793.1:0-14644 GCA_902141375.1 Timema poppense
TTTATTCAAACGCTTGCTGACGCTACGTTGAAGAACTTAAGGGGGGCCCTTATGATTGTAAGACTTTAAGTTATGTGCAGAAAACTCGCTCAGACTGAATACTACTTTATATTTGGTTTTAAAGAAATATAAACGAGGCCATTGGTATCATAAGGATTTTACAAATATAAAAGTAATAGCCTACAAGGGAAAAAAACCCACAAATCAATCTAAGGTAATTAATAGGGTATGACCCGTATTGGTAGGCACGTGGTATAAAATAAGGCTCATATAGTCTGGTTTGCTGACATGGATAAGGTCAGGGTTTTAATCCTGGACGAGTGTACTGAAGGTGATTTTACCTAACAGGTTTATCACTCTCCTTCCATTCAAATGGGGAAACATTGTCTCTAAATTCTATCTTCTTCATACACGTACTGGTGGCCGCATGGTCTAAAGAGTCACTATCTCAATTATTTATACTATCAATTACTGGAATTTTAGTGTTCAAATCTCAGTCGGGTGTACTGAGGGTATTTTTTGCTAAATGGTTTTTTACTCTTCCTCCCCACGAATGGGGTTATAATTCCTTTAAATTAAACCTTTTCAATCCTTAATACTCTAGCGTAATTAGTACAGAGGCGTATGACCCGAACGGGTAGTAAGATGTACTAAAAATATCTTCCTCGTCTCTACTCAACTAGCGTAATTAAATGCGGTTAGTTTAGACGAGTGAGACGAAATTAATATAGTTCTAGTACGTTTAACACTAATGCTATTAACCACCTATAGACTAATTAGACCAAGGGTTTGGCAGTAGTTGAGAGAAAATGTACCCACAACCGGCATTAAATGTTATGTATGAACCTCAACCTCCTTATCATGGAAAATCATAAATAAATCATATATATATTGAGACCCTGACGCCATAGACCAGGAGATCACTTATTTAGGTATCATACCTACCATCCTCCCAAATCCATAATTAAACAAAATTATATTTCCTGGGGCACATACCCTTCAACCAGATAAATCTTTGAGACTTATAAATCCTTAAAATATTATTTCCTGGGACGTAGCCTCTAAAAAGTATAGCCCTCAAGCCCCTGAAATCCGCCACGCCTCATCAACATTTAGGAAGTAAATATTATTCGACACAGTCTGACATATCCAAGATCGATTACGTATTATTTTTCGAGGTTCAAGAATAAAACCTCCCTTGGATGTCCAAACAATTCCTACTCTCATGATGCAATGACCCATACACACCTGTTACTTTTTCTTTTGACCATAAGAAAATAACATTTTCTTTGGTTGTACTTTAAACCTCACCAAACAATTTTCTACAGGTATTGTTATGTGAATTATTTAAAGAAAATTTAGGGAGAGCCCGTAGAAGTTCTTGAGGCGTAGTGGTCAAGAGAAAAATAATTTCTTCCTGCTGTAGTTTTTGGGTTGAAATGAGCAGCTGCCTTCAAAGATATCATATGTTTGTTCGTCTTTATTTTTTTGGTGTGTAGATTGAGAGGGATGAGGGGTTAGAGAGGTATTCTTAGATCGATCATTTGCTTGCGACAACCTCGGCACAAACCAAAAACCACCTTTTCAAAATCTTATTACTCCATTTTTTCAGTTCCTCTCTCTCTTTCTCATGCGCAAGCTGTGACCATTTGGAAGGACAGCTGAAAGTCCTGTGTCTTATTGTGAAGAAGGAGGCTCTTTCGTTATTATTTCGGTTTGTAGGGATAGTAAGAGAGAAATAATTACATTTGAGTATGGAGAACCATTTTTTCTTTGATTAGTGATCTCAAGGACTCGATACTCAAACTATTGCGTTAACTTTTTAAAATTAAATTAAATTATAGGACTGCGTCTTACTACCCATTTGGGTTATACGCTTAAGTACTAATTACGCTAAAGGGCTAAGTATTGGAAAGGTTGAATTTAGGGGAAGTGAACCCACATTTGTGTGGAGGGAGAGTGGAAAACTATTTATGGTAAGAAACCACCCCCAGTTCACCCGACCAAGATTAGAGATTCGATCTCCCCGTCCTCGGCAGTCTAGCTCAACACGAAACTAGCAAGTTAGCTAACTACACCACCGAGGCTTAAGCTAACTTCTCCGTAGGTGGAAGAATGGATTAAACAATGATTGTTTAGCTTTTCCATACGTGAATATATATTTTTAAAGCTTTCAAATCAAAAATATTTAAGACAACTCATGTGAATAATTCGTTTTTTGCTAAGAAATTATAAAAAGATGTAGAACATTTCAAGTAATTAACTAGCTAGGCTAGCTCTAAGCCATGCTCAGGACATGTCAAACGTTGCCTAGTAAATATATATTGAGTTTAATTGCCTGATTAAAACTTTTATCCAAATTAATTTTGACCTGCAACGTTGCTCACGTGGACATTGGCATCGTATTGTTCGCGTTTTATTATTATAAAATGAATTATGAATTATTTGTAGTTTTTCCCATAAACGTTTTCTCACTCTTTCTAAATATAAATGTGGGTGCATTTTCTTTTAATTCAACTAACCTCAACCCTACCCTTTTTAGTGTGAATATGTTGACAGCCTGTAAGGGGAGAGGGGCGCAGTGTATGGATTTATCTTTACGTGCAATTGTCAGGGCAGTCCTAATATTCACACTAATGAGTTAGAATTTAGTGGAAACGTACTAGCACAAGCGGGAAGGAGGAGTTTGAAAATAATTTAGGGAAACAACACTTGCTACACCCAACTGGGGATCGAAACTTAACCCCTCTTTGATCTTAAAAACAAACTAAATTAGACTGAAGCCTCTATTTACTTACACCAGCGGTGGGGGTCAGCGTGGAACTAATTAGGTATAAAATAAAGGGTGGATATGAGTGATTTGGATATTAGTGAAATTACCTCTATTTACTTACACCAGCGGTGGGGGTCAGCGTGGAACTAATTAGGTATAAAATAAAGTGTGGATATGAGTGATTTGGATATTAGTGAAATTCTTAGGCTCCTATACTCTGGATTCAAGAAATGTGTTTAACAAGCTTAAAAAAAAGATTGACCCACATCAGTGGGCTCGAGAAATAGAATGTCATACTCATCTACACTGGTTTGCAGGTAATGGTGAGGTCAAAGTTCGAATTTCAGTGGGTGTATTGAAAAGTGGTTTTACACTTTCACTCTACGAAACGTGGGCAAATTTTCTATAAATGCTGCCTTTCCTCACTAGAATATTAGCTTAACATACGTAGCCCATACGAGGAGCAAGACGTGGTTGAAAAACATAAAAACAGTTTGGAACTTTGAAAAAGGTAAGCTTTGAGCATAATGCTTCTGGTCAGACTGGCCTGCTGCTGTCTGCAGAAACCCAACAACCCTTCTTGTTTACCGGTCTGATCAGTTCTTTGACCCCTTTCGAGGGGTTGGGAGATGGTTGAGTTTCCAACCCTCTATTTCTTTTGAGGGTAGGGTCTGTCGCGAAACAAGTTTTGCTTCTCTTGTTGTGACTTTGTGATGTTCTGTATTCAGGGGCAAGAGTTGAGCTGAAATATTCTAATCCCTTTTGAAAGAATCACCCAATGCATGCCCTTGTTTCCATGTTTTCCAAGACTGGAACGTTTTTGAGTTGCAGCCGTCACAAGGCAGACGTCTTGCAGCCACAAACAATGGGATACACCAAATTGGTGACAAGCCCCATAGCCATAAGGATTGTAAGGTTATGACTCTTCAATATTATTTTTGTAAAGACATTAAACGAAAAATAAGCATGCCACTATTGAGTCATTAAGATTTATACTATAATATCCATAAATTATGGTTGTCTTAGGTCGTCTTGAGACGTGGTAGTAAACTTTGTTTTTTCCGTACCCATATATATATCGCCTCCCTTCAACTTTGTACCTCCAAAGTTGTTGTGCATAATCCATTCGATCATCTACATACAAAATAAATCTAATTAATTACCTACAAAACAATTAGAAGTATATGTATGGGTGTGTTTTATTATTATTCTTAATTCATACGATGACTCGACCTTGGACAGGTTTCGTCATTCACAGTTCGCGCACAAATGTTGTCAGCTAACCTAACCTAACCTAAACCTGGTTTGGTCTGATCAAGCTGAAAGCTATACTAATTTATCTTATGAACTAGGCCAACATTTCTGAATTAATGAAGGTAGACTAGGCTACACTAGTACATCCTGAGGCTCTTAGGATGTGTCAATTCGGCCTAGTCCAATATAGTTTGTCCTGGAATCGAATTTGGATGGTAACATATGCTTATATATAATATAATATATCTAATATATTATATACACAATATGTGTAATATATAATATAAATATATTATATATTATTTTTTACTTTACGTACCCCCCAGATGGCTTCGCGTACGCCAGATTGAATACCACTGTTATTGTATGGCCAGTGGGGCCGGATATTATGGTGGTTTGTAACGTCACCAATTTTATGGTAATGAATTGTTAATTTAAGAACCACAAGCTAGAAAAGTTTAGTTCTTCGCACGACCTACAATCTAACAACCTAGGACAGCATCACTTTACTATTTGAGATGAACCAGAAATATTAAAACCTTTAGTGAGTAATCCCCTCATGATGGACTCGAAGCCCGAACCCTGCTCACGTGGACCGCCAAAGAACAAGGATGTGTGTACGTGTCTCCTGGAAATGAGTGCGGTGGGTGCCTCGACGGAAGTGCTGGTCACAATAGCCAGTTCCGGTGCTGGGTGGTCTCGCCTGGCTTACCTCCCCCCCTTTCCTTAATTTATCCCTTAAACCCCCCATCCTTAGAGCAGTACCACCTCCTAATATCTGGGTACAGGGTGTGGAGTAGTGGGTACGACTGTGATCACTCTCGCAAGAATCATGTATAAAGGAGCTTAGTTCATTTCTAGGTGTTAAAAACCAGTTATAATACTATTTATAATTTTGTACTTTTGCCCGAATATTACAATAGATTATGATTGTTCTTGTTTTATGCCTCAAGTAGGCCTATCACTATGATATTGACGTCCTATACCATGAGGCCATCGATGTAGGCTACTTTAGATTTATAACTAAACCAGTTTTTAAGCCATTCGCTGACATACGGTAATATTTGCGTTTAAAACGTTAACTTAATACCATAACTTTTACTTTTAGCTTCGCCATTATACCCGATGAGACATTCGATTATATTTACACTAATAGGATAAGGAGGGTAAGGGTAGTATTTTGAGGAAATGTATCCAGCATTCTTGCTGGAGAGATTGGAATAACTTTCATAGAAGGGGTAAAACAATACACCTAGCCAGGATTTAAACCGGACTTTACCTTTGCCGAAAAGAGTTATACGAGACTCGCTCTTTTTTACTGCCTATCCCGCTGATGCGAGTGACACAATAGTAACTTAGTTATTGGTTTTTTGAGTAATTTAGCTATCAATGTACAGTACAAAGTAATAATTGAAGACAGCGGGTCCTATTGTGTGGGGCATATACGAAAAACAGTATACCTATATGTCTTACTGATAATAGACTCGACTCTGTGCAAGTTGAGTTGAGAGGATGGAATTTAGATAACATTTAAAATATAAACATTTTTCTGAAAACTGAAGAGTGACTAAAAGAGGATTTATAGTAATACTCCCAAGAAAAAATTATGTCCTGCCACTTTTTAAAAGGATATGAAATAAATTTATTGGTGAAATTGACAAAAAAAAAATAATCGGAAGGTGGACCAATAGACCTACGGAAACATATTTTTAAGGTCTTTAGAATCGTAGTAAAAGATAAAGCTAGCGTTAATCTTATAATATCTGTACTCGGCTTTGTTAGCTCACACACATTTTTGTTACTTTTTACTTTCTCTCGACCCCTCGAGGAGAGTATTGTGATCGTCAAAAAAACCAAAAAAAAACCAACCGAATTCGATAGTTTGATAAATGTTGACGTTACACGACCCTCTGAAAAAGAAAAATTAGCTAGTGTCCACGATGCCGTTCGTCTGTCTGTCTGTCTGATCTTCTACTAAAGCAAAACAATTTTATTTATCTAGATCTCATGAGGTTCAACCGTGGAGTGTTTTGGAATTAGACTTCTAAACTTAAAATAATGGGTAGTTTACTGAAGGGCAAAAATAGAAAAAATCAAGTTCCTCAAAATCTGCTTTAATGATTTTGATTATATTTTATCCAAACCTTGTTTAAGATTATAAACAAAATGGCAATTTTCTTTTTACAATGAAATTGACTATAAGCTTATTTAGAGAAGTGGAAATTCCCTATTTTGACATATCTCCACAACTATTTGAGATACGAAATAACTTAAGTTCTAGTACTATAAGAAAATAGCAATATTTATATTTGAGATGCATTTTTATAAACACAATAGTTTATTATTTAAAAGCAGACACATTTATTTTTATGAAGCACTTTGAAATATGGAATTGAGTGTTATGCTCTTTGGCGTACAGAGAGGTTCCTCTTTTCTCAATGTTTCTGTAACAGTTTATATAATTTCATTTATGCTCTTTGGTGGAGTGTTTATGCAATAGTGTGTATTATTTAGTTTTCCAAATCTTAAGTGTTCTTATAAAATCTCTATTTTAAGGTAAAAGAGGGAAAAAGCCGGTGTGATGCACCATTCCATTTATTAATTATATCTTCATCTCCACACCACTACGGATATTTAAAGTAGATCATTTCCATCCAAAGAGCTGTTTTCAAGACACCTTTCCACTTCCAAAACTTATTTTAATAATATTATTTTCCTTAAATTAGAAGTTTAGAAATTTTACAACGTGATCGACATTTGGAATAGTTTTGCACATACCCAAAGACATCACGATAAATAACTAAAACAAATTTGAAAATAATATATCAGTCTTTTAAAATAGTGGCCTTCACTTATAGGTGACCCGCCTCGGTGGCGTAGTTGGCTAACGCGCTTGTCATGTTGAAGCTCGACTGCTGAGGACGGGGAGATCAAGGTTCGAATCTCGGTCGGGTGAACTGGGGGTGGTTTTTCCTAAATGGTTTTCCACTCTCCCTCCACGAAAATGAGGGTTCACTTCCTCTAATTCAACCTTCCCAAGTCCTAATCCATTAGAGTAATTAGTACTTAAAGCGTATAACCCAAACGGGCAGTAAGACGCGGTGATAAATATTAAATATTAAACTTATAGGTGGACTAAACGTTAAGCTCGTCTGGTTTGGTTTGTTTGTGAAGGGAGTTTGGAATTTGAATTTCAGCTCGGTGCATTGAGCGTGTTTTTCCCTAAATTGTTTTCTGCAAAATAATACATTTTTTATAAATTTTACCTTCTTCATCATTAACTAATTAATATTATTACACAGGATTAGTCTTAACAAATAGATGTGGACTTGGAATAAAAAAACACACTTATTGGATTAGTTCCATATCTTTGTACATATACACGAATGAAGATGCGATTTTCATCCAGTCTGGATTTTGCTGTTATGGGAAGATTATGTTCTGTTTCCGGCAAAGTGTGCTGAAAATTTCTTAAGTGTTTACCACTCTCTCTTCACGAAAATGCGAGTACACATCCTCTAAATTGTTTTCTCCTTATCCCTAACACATTGGTGTAAAAATGTGGATAGTCTAGACTCCAGACTCTTGATGCATATCTTAATACCAAAGAAACAACAAGTCTTAAGGAAATTTCTGTAATCAATGTCCATGAGCTTATTTTATTATTTTTGTTACGACTGGGAGTCCACCCAAAGCCTCTAAACTAATTTAAACTAATTAATATCCAAAAATAGGAAGGGAATTCCTAAAATCAGTGGCAACGAGCCACTTGTAGACTATTTGTAACGAATGGGAATCCATCCAAAGCGTCTAAACAAACTTCAACTTTGGTGATATCTAGTAATCTATTCCACAGTGGCATTTCTATTGATCCATGAACGGCGGCTTGAATATTCCTGCTGTCGTATAAAACCTGATGATTGTTTCCTGACAAAGGTAAACCCTTAGGACACACACTCTATGTAGAGCCACAGGACATTAGGTGATAGATAAGTGTAGTGAATTAATGCTCACTTATTTATAAACGGTTACTTGCTTACGATAACCTGCTGTGAAGTGTATTATCGTTAGGACTTCATTTTATAGGTAATCATTTACAGATATTAACTACCGTGTGTTAAGTTTAGTCTTATGAAATATAAGAAATAGTCTACCTAGGTAGATTACTTGAAATGTCCATCGTAATATTCATTCAGATGGATAAAAGATGACTTTAAACGTTTCTAAATTTGTTGTTCAGGTAAAATATAAGTGCAAAACTGAATCTAAAATACAGATCTGGCTCATTACAAACGTATTACTATATTATAATTCCCTCACCTCTTTCTCCACATCTCACTACCGGTTTAATTATACACATATAACTATATTAATTATTATAATGTGATAAAAAGGAGAAGTGTATAACTTAAATTAAGTGTATACTTGTGTTTAAGAAAAGAGGAAAACGATTTAGAAGTAAACACTCTCAGTAAAACCAGCTGGAATTCGCACCCCAACCACACTATCACTGGAAAACCAGACTAAATAAGATTTAAATTTAGAACGCATTTATGCCTGCGTTGGTCCGTATTTTTAAATTTCTCAACATTTGTTTACAAATTTTTTATTTTAGACTGTGCACCTTTATTTCACCAGAAATTTTCCAATTTACCGGACTTTCTCCCAGACAGTCTTCGTGGCTAGATTTTCAGAGTGTTTGACATCAAGTTTAGGTGACGCTAGTTTGATTCTGGGAAACGGTGACTAAAACATTAATTCTACCATATGTATATATCAAAACTCGTCTTGCTAGTAAATTAATACACATATGGATTCTAGAGATAGGTGACGTATGTATGAATGTATGAATGATACTCAGCCAAAAGGTTGATTCAATCCTCAACAGTTCCACTGTCAGCCATAAAGCCTCGGAAGCACTGAAGAAGCGTACTAGGGAAATGAGGAGTGAGGTAGTTTCTCGTTGCTTTCCTCACTGAGCCAGAAGATACTATAGCACATCAGTCTGTCAAGCCCAACGAAATGCACACACCAACTGACCTTACAAACTACACCTTCACTCCATTCCTCACAGGGACTGGCTGCATATTGAATATTATTACTGGTATGGTTCATACCTCTGCCACTTTCATATTTTGTCAGAGCCACAAGTGAGACTGAGACAGATCGATGTAAGTAACAACCTGGTCTAGCCCATACCAGAACATATAGTGTATTCTAAACACTATATCTGACAAGATATTGGTAGGTTAGTAGTAATAAAGAATATGTATTAGGTTGAGTTAATTTGTAAGGTATGTGCTCATATTTTCTGTGTTATCAGAAAGTTTACTGTACATTCATGAATAACACACACGCTTCTTTCAATTTTCATTAGCGATATAAACGCAGTAATCGCCCCTATAGGAATAGCACTATGACCCACATTGGGGATATAATGGTTTTGATTGAAATTTTTAGCTAGGCATACAGGCTAATTAGCCTGGCTCAATACGACTCTTTTATTCGCTTATAATTGATTAACTGAATCCAACTGAGCGATCTTGCTGTAGCGTCTCCCACCAGAACTTTTATACACTTTGTAGACTTTCAAAAATTTGGAATTACTTAAAAAGTGTATGCTATGAAAGGAAAGTTAGATGGGAAGAGAGGGAGATGACGTAGAAGGTACCAGATAATAGATACCATCAATATTGTGGCCAGTTACAAGACTGGTGACAGCTACAGATGGGTGAAGAAGACTAGCAAGAACATAATTGCATGGAAAGCCATCATGGGATAGAGGCCCTGAAGTTAGGCAGAAAACTATTATTAACAATAAATTATTATCTTAAAACTAATTAAAGAGATTGGTGTTTTCATGAAAAAGGGAAATTAGCACTTTTTCAAGGATACTCTACGTTAAATGTCACAGTTCTGAGATCAAAGTAAAATGTTTAGAACCGTGGATTTTGCCTTCCTCAAATAAAAGTAGTTTTTAACAGATTCACCACACAACGTTTAAATGAATTTGAAGATTAGGAACTGCCATTGCCATAACAAATAAATGGTGTGATAAAATCATATACATTTTCATATATAGTGATAGATTGAGACAAAATTTTTTAAGTTTTTAAGTTTTTGGTAAATTGACCTTAAGAAAAATTTTCCTAGATAAACAAGTATACCGTCTTGTTAATGACAATAAACACTTCACAAATATAAATGTCAAGCAAAATTTCTTACAACATTAAAAGAAACATTAGGTATTCAAAAATAAGTTATAGTAAGTCACCCTCAAATTATTTATTTTCGTAAACATATAGAAACAAATGATTCCTATTTATCATGAAAACTAATCCCAGATTACCCATATTACATTGAGTCTTGATGGATTTTTTTTAACTCTTATAAAATCTGTATAAAGCAAACTTTAATAGGATTAATTTATTTTTGAGAAATAAACACATAATATTATTTATCAAATATAATAGTACCCAGACACTAATTTTAAGGAAAATCGTAAACATTAATTAATTTTTTTAATCAGTCATTAGTAAACTACTATTAAGTTAATTAAAAGAAAAAAAATACATAAAACTATTTAGATTGTTAAGAACTTTTATATACCAATTTTGAACCAAATTGTCAGAGCCGTTTATAAAATATTTCAAACCAAAACAACAGCAAAAATACTTAAAAATAGTTATCTACCCCCAAAAATCAAAATATACATTTTTATTTGTAATGTCAAACAGTGCTTAAGGATATATATATATATATATAAAATTTATCAGAGCCATTTTTATGTATTTTGAAGTTTTAAATTAACATATCAGCAAACTAACATTCAACGAACTTTTACCTAAGAAACAAGTTTAAAATGTTATTTTGGGGGCAATAACTTCATAGATATCGATTTTAAACAAAATTGCTAGAGCCATTTTACATTTTTTTTATTTCAATAAAATCACTCAAATAAAAATACCCTTACATTAAGGGCTAGGTTCATAATAAAATATACATCCAGAGATATATTATGTGTAACATCTAAATATCAAGTTTGAACAAAAGCCATCAAACCGTTTCAGGTCTATGGCCAGGGACAGACAGACAGAACTGTAAAATACACTTTTTTAGGTTCAGGGCCTCATTAAACATCATATTCTCTAAACAATTTTTTTTCCCCATCATCATATTTTTCTTCAAGAGTGAGGATATTTACCTTAAAAAAGGGATTACCTTAAGTAGTAACCAAACATGGTAGTCTTAGTAGTGGTAAAACCTATTATTTTATGTCTACAGATCTTTTTATCTACACAATACTCTTTAAAAGCAAAATAAAACAAACTAAGAATTATTCTCAAAAGAAGGGGAGACATTACCTTCCCTTTTTTTGGTACCATTTCTTAATATTCTCAACCAGTATTGTATTTATTTCAATCACACTAAACGATTATAGAGGAGAGAGGATTAAGACTAAATACACCCGATATTTGTGTGGAAGAAATGGTTGGAAAACCTTTATTTTTAAATCCACCCTAAGAACACAATGCCAGGATCCAAACCCCGACCTCTCAGTCTTCAGTATACCAAACTGTACGACGCTGTAGTCAGCGCACCAACCGATGTGGTTCTTTCACTCAACTTCCTGCAATGGGTGGAGGTGGGGTCGTTGTTGGATGTATAACTACCAAAATTCAAGTGGGAAATAAAGAAAAAACCCATCCTCCCCCAATCCTATTTTTTTTCTGTTTCAATTTTTGATGGTGATTGAAGAGGGCGAGCCAGCCCATGCCACGTGATCAGCTGTAAGAGTTGGGGGCTGCCCCCCTTATTTTACCTCAACCTCCCTAACCCCATAGCAGCCCTTATGATGGTCTTATAAAGTACATTCAGCTGTATACACACACTCCAATAGATCTTGAAGGAAAAGTTAGTCAACAGCATATGTGGATTATTTCACTCCCACTACCTACCACCAACCCCACTTGTAATTTTACCATATTTTTATTTTCCTTCTTATCCCTACATGAACCTTTAGTGATCACTCTCTATTAAGATCTAATACGGTAAATCATGATCATTATGAAAACTTTACTAAAATAATCACATGTAATTCAGTAAAAATTATAAAAAGTACAAGATACTTTGAAAATAAAACTTTTTTGTTTTCAATGATTCAAGAATATAGTTTATATTTTTCCAGTATAAATGATGGAATTTACTACTTATTTTGATAATATTGTTACTAATAATAATACTAGGTTTTTATTGTTATTAAAATAGTGATAACACAATAAAAAACCAATACATCTCTGGTTGAATGAAAGGCATAATCTTTCAATGATACACTACCTCATTTTTGAGGTCAGAATAAAGTTGCAGTAAAAGATAGATTAAACGTTAAACAGGTCAACTGTCTTATCATAAGCAAAAATAAAAGGAATGTTAAGAATTCTTCTGAAGCATCAGGAGTTTTTTTTATTCATTTGTCCGTTTAACATCTTGTTTATTAAATATTGTATCCCTCATCTGTACGCACGTGAACTAGATGTCAGTCCATCAAGACTGATTTTCCACTGATCGAGAGGTCGGGCTGAAACCCGGACTGGGTGTACTTAGGGTGGCTTTCTTTAATTGTTTTACACTTCATCCATGCACATTCGGATACGTTTGATCTAAATCCAACTTTCTCAAACCTATCCCATTAGCGTGATTGTAAATAGCCCGGATGGATATTAAGATATTAAGATGCGTAGTGTAACAAAAAAATCCCCCCCCCCCCCNNNNCCCCCCCCCCCCCTTCCACCGTAAGTACCAAGTGTTAAGGACCTCACGTTCTTGCGAAGGGGGTGTGTCCTCATATGTTAGGAAACTAGGGCCTGTCCCCATCCTATCGCCCGCATGAGGTCCCAGACACGTTTCTCCTAGTATGTATATCTGTATCTATTAGAAAGCTGCCTCGTTACTCTTCACGTCTGCTAGTCACAGCAGATATCAGACGGAGCAGGTTTTCTGGCAGTGAACTACTTTCAGATCTCACCAGATTCGTCAGTCACCCATCTCATTGTCAACGATTAGGAGTGTTGTAACATGGTTATATTGGGTTAAAGAAATATACTTATTATATATTAAAACTAGACCCTAACGACTTCCACCCCCCACCCCCATTATTATTTTAAACACACATATTGAAGAATCATCATAGACTCTACCATAAAATATGAGTGACTATCGACATTTTTATGAGGAATGAATTAAATTTTCAAAATAAATATAGCCTATGCTACTCGCTGATAATGTAGCTTTATATTGGTGAAAGAATTTTTAAAATCGGTCCAGTAGTTTTTGAGTTTATCCATTACCAACCAAAAAACAAAAAATCAAATCTTTCCTCTTTATAACATTAGTGTAGATTGGAGTAAGAATATTTGTTACGTGGTCAGGGCTGCAGTGTGGATTATTATTGAAAACTGACACTTCGGGTGTGCTGATAAGAAGTTAAAGGACAAGTGACTAAAACTTTGCATCGATTACTTTTTCCAGCATATGGCCTGGGCTATTTTTTTTATTCAAGTAATATATTTTTCCACTACCGGACGAATAAGCCTGTTGTAGCTTAATATGCCTTATAATCTAACTTAGGACTAGGAGACAGGCACACCATCCAGTCCCGCCCGTTAATTTAATAATGTGAAAGTGTAAACTCATATGTTACCAATGAGAAATTTTTCGACCCTGCCGGGAATCGAACCTGGGGCCCTTAGCTCAGTAGGCAGACATGCTACTGACTGTGCTAAGGTGTCGAAATTCTAGTGACTCGAACAAATTATTTTTATTTACTAACGAATATATGTACACTAGAATCACTAGTGTCTTCTCCAAAACTAGTAAATGATTATCTGACTGTCATTGATATTTTCCTTGCATCTCTGTATTTTTTTCCCAATCAACAAGTGATTCAGTTGGTGAATGGTTTTAAACTTTAATGTGTCACTCTGGATATAGACTGGATTGCCGATGACAGACAGGTATATGGTGGTTTTAGTTCCAGTTGCGAGTACTGAAGGCGGTTTTCACTGTATTATTTACCAGTCTACCGCTAATAAAATGAGGGTACACTTCCTCTCAATTACACTTTCCTCATTCTTCCTAACACATTAGTGGCCTACAGTTAGTACATATGCGTGTAACCCGAATGGGTAGTAAGTTGCAGCAGTTCAAAAACAACCAGGTGACTCCCGAAGAGAAGAATGAATATAAGATATTGTGACCCCCTCAACCACATGGTTATCTTCTTCTTAAGTCAACAACCCGAAGGTTGGTTTGTTGGGACTTATATCGATCCAGATCTTTGGCTGGTTAGTGCTGCCTGCGCTATCTGGTAAAAACCCAGTGTACTAGGGGAGTTTAGAGAGGGCAGTGGTTCCCCGTTGACTTCCACAGTGACTTTCTAAGAGCAAGCGCGAAAGGGCCTTTCAATTTTGCCAGGAATGGTATTTTTCCATAGATTACAGGGTTCTTTAACACGCCACAATCAATATGGGACAGACGGCTTTAATTCCCCTCAGATGGATATTGTGCTAAGGATGTTTATATCTCATGACAAATCTGTCGATCCTGGATTAGTTCAAA
>CABFOV010007794.1:0-26678 GCA_902141375.1 Timema poppense
CCGAACCATGGTGGAGGCCTGGCATTCCCCACATTCACAAGAAGTCTTGTCAGAGGTGAAGGAAGGGTTTGGTAATCAGATACATCTGTGCTGGGACGGAGGATTGAACCCCGGCCGCCAGCACAGAAGTCTTGACACCTTACCCCTAGACCGCCAGGTCACCTACTCCTAAATAAGTGCCCACTCTCTCTCTACGTGGTTGCGGGTACATTTCCACTAATTTATACCTATTTAGTTCCACCCTATTGGTGTAAATTTGCAGATATTACGGCGGTGTAGTAAGACGTTGTATGCGAATTAAAAAAAATCCCGAATTAAGCTGTGAATAAGTGTAAGCCCGCTTCGATGGCCGAATGGTCTAAGGCATCACTCTCGTGTTGGACTGGCTTGCTGATTAAGGGGAGATTGGGGTTCGAATCCTGTACGAGTCTATATAGGCCTTTTTCCTACTCTCCTTCTACGCAAACTCGGGTAGATTACCTCTAAAATACTTCCTTCTATTAGAGTAATTATCACGTATGAGTATAAACTGAACAGGTAGAAAGATGGCGATAAAAATAATTTAAGTGTAACCACCTGAGCTTCATATACCAAGTCAATGCACTCGATTTCTGCACTCCCCCACCAAACCCGTTTCTTTCTACGCATGGTACACACCTAGTCCCGCCCCCCCTCCCCCACTCGAATCACGCGCCTAGCGACATTTCACCGGTATCGAAAAGAAAGAGTGGAGTGGAAAATGCTCGTGTACAACAACTTGTCTCCCAAACGATTCCCAGAGGGTCAAGGTGGCTAAGCATTCATTCCCTCAGCGGAGGAACCGGATATCTCTCACCGTTTATAGATCAAGACTTGAATAGCTCCAAAAAATGTATTAATACAGTCCAATTTTCATAGGAAGGGTCATATCTGACAGCTAACAAAGTTACTAGATCTACTTTCATGCATTCATACTTCAAGTGATTTGATTTCAACTGTAATTTTTGATAGGTATTACTAATACCTATAAAATTTAAAAAAATAATCTGGGTTTTTTAGCACCCCATCTTACTACCCATTTGATCTATACGTATATTCTGATATTATTTTAACTTTCCCCTGTATTTTCCCTGGAAATAAACCTTGCTCTCGAGAGTTAATTGTGTGAGGTTGGCAAGGAATGCGATCTCCTTGGATAAAAAACAATGCTTTGTTTGGAACATTTTGTGAAAAGACTGGCCTCTTTTTTTTTAACAATGTCTATTAATGTGGATACATATCTGTGTTCGTGCATAGAAGATTGTAAAATTTTAGAGAAATAATTATAATAAAGTAAATTACACTTGTCTTTGATCCATGAAGGACATCTGTTATTATTTTATCTTATTAATTAAAAAACTAGGTATTATATTTTATTATTTATTGTAATACTTACCTTGTATATATATATATACACATATATACACGAGTACTCACAGGCAGAATTTTGGTGGTGCTTGAAAACATTAACAACATAATTAAAAAACAATAATCCACATTTACTTGCCATTTTTTTTATTTGTTGTATCTTGGTTACGATTCATTAGATTTAGAGTGATATATTTTACTATCCTGCTTCGTTGTATCTATTTATCATGCCTGTATGAATATACATTTTCCAATTTTGAATCAAATCCGATTCTTTGATGATTCCACATCGAACATTATGATTTGTAAAATTTTCAAGCCAAATGCTAATAGAATATTTTTTAATGGAAATTTTAAAATTTAATCTTAATCAAATATTTTAAAATGTGTGTTGGAATAAACCCAGAATAGTACTGTATTTTCTCCATGCTGTATTGGAAGAGTTTATTGCTTGTACTGTTATAATAACAATAAGCCTACCCCAAAATACTAGTTCAACTTATTTATTATATTGTTCGGTGGTTTTACACAATTTTAATTATAGCAACCGCGATAATTCACTATTATTGTATTGCTTATAGGCCTAATGATCAAATCTATAATCATGTTACAGTACATAAAAATGTTGAGCTTGGGTTTGATATGAACTCGCCATAGAACACTTGCAAAATATATTTTCCTAATTCCCACTTTTTCTTAGCTCACTCACATATTCTTTCATTAATGATAATTTAATGTTTCACTTCCTCTTGAAATAGTAACTTCTTAAAGTTTATTTTTATTTTTAGTAGTTAAATAATTAAACTTGAAGTGCAAAGGAAACCACTCACTACTTACATAGAGCACAAGTACAAGATGGATGCCATTATTGGGAACGGACGAAAGTACAGGATGGATGCCATTGTTGGGAACGGACGAAAGTACAGGATGGATGCCATTGTTGGGAATGGACGAAAGTACAAGATGGATGCCATTGGTGGGAACGGACGAAGCCAACCCTCGATGTCATAAATAAGTTTCACACAACCCCATATTTTGTTCCATTATACAAATTCTGTTGCAAACCCATTCTTTGGCATGTGATAGTACAATTACATGAAATGTAATCACAACAAAACTCCCGTTTGTAAACCAAAATTACTTGCATCAAACTTGGATTCAAGAGAAAACAAAAAAATGCCATGTCTGTAATGTTATTGTCCCTACCTCGATTTTTCTCAGTGTGCGTTGTCTAAATATGGAGATATTTACTCAAAACTAGTAAAATATGTTAAACAAAATAGTATACAATGATACATAAACATTCCACCAAATAAATTACATGAAATAATACACACTGTTACAGAAAAATATAACTTCTCTGGTCACCAAAGAATATAATGATCAATTTGACAAACCTCTAACTAAAATATATATATTTGCAATATCTCAGAAATTATAGATTTTATAAAAATAAATGTAAAATAAAGCTTTTTATTATCTACCCTAATATTATAAAGAGGAAAGATTTGATTTTTTGTTTGTAAAGGATAAACTCAAAAACTACTGGAACGATTTTAAAAATTCTTTCACCAATATAAAGCTACATTATCAGCGAGTAACATAGGCTATATTTTATTTTGATTTTTTTTTAAATTTAGTGTATTCCTCATAAAAATGTCGTTAGTCACTCATATTTTATGGTAGAGTCTTTTATGATTCTTCAATATGTGTGTTGAAAATAATAATGCGGGGGGCGGGGGGGAGAGAGGGAAGGGTCTATTTTATAATAAAACTACAACTTTTCAAGGTTAAATTATTTTTTATTCAAAATAATTGAAGAGATATTCTCAAAATTGGAAATAAAATATTTAGTCCCTCTAAAAGACAAAGAGACAAACGCATTGTAAAAAAAACTTTTTGGGTTCATGAAACGTCGACATCCCACAAAATCTCGAGTTCAAGTTTTTTACCATCATAATACTTACTTTAACCGAGGGGTGCGAGAAAGTAAAAACTAAACTCATAAAAAACTATGTTCAAACAATTATTATATACGATATAAAATTTTCAAGTTTTTATGGTCAAGTCAATTGACTTGAGTTTCTCCGTTAAAATCAAATTTAATATGGTACAATTACTCACAATGCTAATTATATTTTTAGTAACACATCTATGTCCGTTTATATTCAAAAGTTTTAATTCTATATTCGAATTTAAAATTAAGTTCTAACGAACCAGAATCTGAGATTTGTATAGATTTGAAATTTTGACTCAAATACAAATTCTAATAATTATATTTGGATTCTGATAGGAAATTTAAAGTTTTCCATAAGATTTTTTAGCCCCGCATATTTCTTGCATATGTACTAATTTCGCTAAGATGTTCGTGGGGAGGAAGGTTAAATAGAGAGGAAATGTATCAACATTTGCGTGGAAGGAAAGTGGAAAACCATTTAGGAAGATCCTCCCTCAGTACACCCTACAGGGATTTGAACTCCGATCTCGCCCTCATCGTCAGCAGAGTAGTCTAGCGTGAGACTGACGCCTTAGGCCATGCTGCCACCAAAACGGTTTACATTTTTTACCTAATTATATTTCTTTCTAATGTGTGATTTTATTAATGTACATATTAAGTGATCATTGAAACCAACATGAAAATTCAATTGGTTTGACAAACTAATAAAACAGGTTTGATTAAATTTCCCTCACCTATAGAGTTAGAGAGCAAAGTAATAATTATTAGATCCTCAAAATAACAAGGTGGTTTCTAGAAGGTTTCTTCTTGAAACACACGCTGCTATAGTGCAAGAACGGTTTACCATATTTTATTCAGCATTTTAGAAAACCTTCCAAGGTAAGTTTTATAATGTAGCGTAAGATTATAATATGCAATATTATTTCTCAAGGTCTGGTTTGGATTAAAAACAATTAACCATAAAAATGTTATTAGTATGAATAATATTAACAGATATTTTATGAAAACATAGGTTAAAACGTTAATAATGAGGTACACAGTAGCCTGGAAAACCAGTAGAACTATTTGTAAATATATTACAAAAAGTGATGGAATAAATTATATACATTTTTCTTGAATTAGTTAAAATAAAATTGACAATATAATTTAGTTACTAATTGTAATGTAGTTATCTAAGCTAGTCTAGAGTGAAACCACATTTTATTAAAGATTTTAATTACTTTTATTCAAGTAAACCTAATATTAAGTATTTTATAAATTAAAAAAATCCCATTAAAAATAAATCAACTTTTTTCCGCCATCATATTATTTAACTCATTAATAACGTTTTAACTTATGTTATCATCAAATATCTGTTACTATTCTTCATAATAATGGCAACAGTTTTATAGTTAATTATTTTCAATCTAATAATACCTTGATTAATCATATTATATCTTAAAATTTCTTGATATTTGTTTCTCGTAAAGGAATAAATCACACACAGCTAGGCTAACAATAATATCTATATCAATATACAGTTTGAATATATCTTATACTAGTAGTCGACAACCTGCCAGTTCCGACCCACTGACTGATTTTATCTGGCCCGCAAAAGATTCATTAAACAAACAATTGTGTTAGTAAAAATAGACTAGAAACTAATTACACTACGATAAATATAAAATTTAGGTTTTTTGCTTGAAATATTTTTAAACCGGCCCATTAATTAAAAACAACATACAGCCCACAATATCAAAATGGCTCCCGACCCTTGCCTTACAAAATGAAATAAACTAAGAAAATTGCTTTAATTTTTAATATAAGATTTTACTCATTTATAGATGATATACTAATATAAAAATGAATAGTATATTGGTAAAATGTGTACCAAAGCTATATGAGCCTGTGAAAATCTGAACTCTTTAGAGAAACTTTTATTTTATAATGAAGAATTGTGTATAGATTTAATACAATAATTATTTAGTGTCTACATTTATTTTGTTTTAATTATATCATTAAGTTAATTCTGATAGGCTTATATAATATGGAAAGATTTCTTAAACAAGCTCAGCTTGCCCTGAGTTCAAATCTGTATTCTTAAAAAAATTAAATAAAAATGCATCCTACCCTATTAGTAGAAGGAACTAGATGTACATAAAATAATACCGAATAGATGAAATCTACAATAAATCATATTTCCACCAACATAATATGTCCTGCTTTCATTTATATTAACACGTAGGCCTATTATTTTTGTGATAAATGTTTGAAATACATTACATATTATTATTATTATTATTATTATTATTATTATTATTATTATTAGCACCGCGTCTTACTACCCGTTCGGGCTATACGCACTTACACTAATGTGTAATGGTAGGGTGATTGTGAGATTAAATGAAGGACTTACAGCTTAACGTGGAATCCTAACCACGGTGGAGGCCTGGCATTCCCCACATTCACAAGATGTCTTGTCAGAGGTGAAGGAAGGGTTTGGTAATCAGATAAATCTGTACCGGAACCTGGGATTTAACCCCGGCCGCCCGCACAGAAGTCTGACACCTTACCCCTAGACCACTAGGTCACCTACATTATATAAATTCATACAATAACTATATATATTTTCAATAAATTATATTTATAAAATTAACGGCTACCAGTGAGTGACAAGCTACAGAACTAATTCTTTATAAGTAACTTAAATATATAAGTAGAAGAGATGAGGTGCATTTTTTGTTCTGTTAATAATTTTGTATTTTACATAAAGTATTTTTACGTCAATATAGTTGCCCTCATCAGTATATGACGTATGTGCCAAATTAACCTAGACCAGCACATTTACTAATAAATTAGCAAACCTATCCCCATTAATTGGGGTATTAGAATAATATGGTAAATCTGTACACTACACTAATACTAATATTATCAATTACTTAATATATGGAATTAGGAAAGTAAAAGTCAATTGCCGCAATTATAAAAGTAAGCCCCCTATTCCTATCTTGAGTTAGTTCTATCCAGTCCATCTCATTCATTACACCCTATCTCTTTCAGGTCAATCTTATTGTTATCCTTCCATCTGCGTTTATATCTTCTCATTGGTCTCTTCCCATATCGTTTGTCACTCAAACCCTTAACACTGTTCTAAAATCTCCCATTCTCTCTGCAAGTCCTGCCCATCTTAATCTACGAGACTTGACTATCCTAACAATGTCTTGTAAAGGGTACAAAGTATGTAACTAATCTTTATGTAACCTCTTCCACTCCCCAGTTGTCTCATCACTTTTTGGACCAAATATCTTCCTAAGTACCTTGTTCTAGAACATCCTAAATTTGTTTTCATCATGTGAGGTAAGAAACCACGTTTCACACCTATACTGAATAGCTGATAAAATTATTGTTTTGTACATTCAGAGTTATATATTCTTTGAAAGTATGCGGGATGTCAACAACTTTGATCGAGTGATAGTTTGCATTTCCCCAATATTATTTTACTAATTTACAATTTAATATCTTTATTCTTGGCTAAAATTGTTTCTAATTATTACTACTATTACTAATAAAAATACCATTATGCTTTTTTTAGATCACCTAGATAGATCACAATAATACGTCACTAAAAAAAATGTATATCACTTAAAAATAACTCCCAAAACTACTTAGCCTATTATATATACACCTTTTAATTTTTAGAATTCATTAAGATCTTTGATATTTAGAATATTTTTAAAGTTTCCAATTTTTATTGCCCCCAATTTTCAAAAATAGTGAACACAAGTATGCTTTTGATATAATTCCACTTTATCATAGACTTTTATAGAAGAAGATATAGAAAATAAATTTGGTATTTTAATGACTAGATTTAATAAAAGTGAGGTCTGTTCAAAGTAATCTCTAAAATGTAAAATACCATTCGAAATAATTATTTGATTTATTTATAGTTTGTATCATAAAATGCCTTGATAATGGATTAAGTTATATTAAACTAGAAAGTTGTAGCAAATAATTCAAATACAAAATATATCCCATGTTCATTTCTCCTAAAATCTTTTAACCATCCAAATTCAAGGGAAATATTTCATATTAGAGATATAGTCCAATTTTCATAAATAGGGTCCTGACAATAGAAAAGCTACAAACTTTACTTACACACGTCATGTCATGTGATCTGCAGCTGTCCCTTTTGATTGATATTATCAATACTTATAAAATAACAATATGGTAAAATGTTATCAATTCTGTCAGCAAAAATATATGTTTGTGTTTTCTAAAAGCCACTTCGTATGATGTTATGTATATCTTCATAGAGAGTACCTTTTATAAAATACAAACCTATATTTTTTCAATCATCATTGATATAAAGCGTATAACCGGAACACATATGTTTGGGCTATATAACTGGTGGTAAGATAAACGGTTCTAATATACCGTTGCCCAGGGTACGCCCGAATGTACTAATTATTGTACATTATTTTCGTGGGAGCTCTTTCCTTGTCTCGAGGAAACAGTTTGAGAGAGAATATGAAGGTGTGGCACAAGTATAAGTTCTTAAACCAGCCTAAGCCTACGCCTAACTAAACAGACCTTTGGGATAGTTCCCCTTTCGGTAAAATTACTGATGGCACTAGCTGGGAATCAAGCCCAATACCCTTAGGCTCATAGCCAGATGCACTGTCCGCTAAACCACCGGGGCCAGATCCTACAACGATTGGACTGTATTAATATGCTATCTATCTCCTGTTGATCCCCACCCACCTCGTTTTGTACCACTCTTGCACGGAACACTGTCAGCTCCCTGTGAAGGTACAGCATCCCCTCTCTCGTCCCCCACCTTCTCAAAACCCCGACAAGTATCCAAAGTGTTTCGAGAGTTCTCTTCCCTTGATATGTATAAAAGAGAACCCACATGTTACATTTGGAACACAAACAGGACATCCAGACCAAACAACGACACACACACGTCTCACATACATCGGTAGGGGCAAAAAACCAGCTTTACTCGCCGCTTTGTGGGGACGATACAACATGGCGTCCATCATTCTTGTAAGTAATTGGTGACAGAGGACATCGATTAAGTCTATTCATCATAATTACCTGTTCAGGTTATAAACATGCACTCTAATGGGGTACGGATGAGGAAGGAAGCATTTTATAGGTAATTATCAGCATTTGCGTGGAAGGACAGTGGGAAACCATTTATGAAAAGCTCCCCCTCAGTAGACCCAAATGGGTTTCAAACCCTGATCATCAGCAGACCAGTCTAACACGAGAGTGTCACTTTAGACCGTTCTGCCACTGATGTGGGTGATATCAATAAAGGAGTACTATATAAGACGTCAACGGTATTATTCTCTTCCAAAGAGACAAACAAAATTTCTATCTTGCATTATTGATATTATGCTTAATGTAGGATTACGGCCCTTCAATTGATATTCATAAAAGCCTACGGTCCAGTTTTTATAGGAAGGTCATTTTATACAATATAAACACTTTTTTCGTGGAAGACTTTGATAACATGTTACTATATAATTAGTATTGTTTTATTGGTATGGATTTATTCTATCAAAAGTCACAGCTACAGATCACAAGAATTGAAGTATGAATACGTTAAAGTAGATCTATTAACTTTTTCTGGCTGTCAGATATGGTTCTTCCTATAAAAATTGGGTTGTAGTTGATAAATGACAATAGTAACCGCAAAATTACCTCGGGACTTTTAAAGACCAAAGCTTTTATTTTTGGAGATAATAATTTAAGGGACAATTAATTAGTGATTCAATTTTAAATCAATTTGATTCAGGGGCCAAATGGTCTAAGGCGTCCCTCTTTTGTTGGACCTGCCTGGGGATGACGGGGAGATCAAGTTTCGAATCCCGGTCGTATTTACTAAGCGTAGTTTTAACTGAATGGTTTCCCACTCTCCTACCACGCAAATTCTGGTAAATTACCTCTAAAATGATTCCTTCTTAATCCTTACTCCATATATGCATGTAAACTGAACAGGAAGTAAAATGTGGTGATAAAAGAACAAATCTTTGATAACATTTTATTATATTATAATTGGGATTTTCTTTTAAATTTTGTAGCTCGCCTCGGTGGCGTAGTTGGCTAACGCGCTAGTCGTGTTGAGCTCTATTGCTGAGGACGGGGAGATCGAGGCTCGAATCTCGGTTGGGTGAACTGGGAGTGGTTTTTCCTAAATGATTTTCCACTCTCCCTCCACGCAAATGCGTGTTCACTTCCTCTAACTCACCCTTACCAATTCCTAAGCCATTAGCGTAATTAGTACTTAAAACGTATAACCCGAACTTGTAGTAAGACGCGGTTCTATATATTATTATTTTAAGATTTTGATAGTATTGATTGAAAGTATCAGCTGCAGATCACATGGTTTGACGTATTAATATGTGAAAGTATATCTGTTAACTTTTCTATCCGTCAGCTAAGGTTCTTCCTATAAAAACTGGATTATACTCGTCCCTATGAGCAGGGAAAGTGGTTTTATAGCCTTGACCGTCATCCATGAAGGTTGCATGGAATGCTACACATTTTATCATCTCCAGTTTATCCGTGGGGCATTAAGCCCGGAATTGGGCAACGACAATATGTACACCACTTTCTTTTAAAGATTAAGGAGCGGCCGTATCCACTTTCTAAATGTACAAGGTTCGAAAAAAACCTTTCAAAAGTATTTTGAGTGAAAAAAATAAATCAAATGAATTTCAAATAAAAATTGTAGTCTTTCTAGGGAAAAAATGTAAAGAGTTACTACCAGAAATATATTATTAATATTTCAGATTTAATAAAAAAAAAATTAAAATTATATTGAGATGGGACTGCAGGGAAGGAAAACTAAGGGCAGTATTTTTTCAGTTTCTTTATATTAGAAAAAATTGGGCAAAATAAATCAAATGTTTCTCAATAATAAACATATAGTTTAATCAACAGTTCTTGAATATCTGTCAAATATAACGGTGTTTTATAATTTAATGAAAGCTTTTTCTCTTAATTTAAAAAAATTATCATCAAATGCTAGTATGATTTTGACATATATTTAAGAACTGTTGATATTACGATGTGAAGAAAAATAAACTCTTGCGCAATATTTTACTTATTTTATCCAACAAAATATTTTTCTGTTAAAATTTAAAAAAATATATATTTTTCTTCCTACATCCCTACCTTGAATAATTAATTTTATTACTTACATGCACACAACTATTAATAACATATCTAAAATCTAATATAGATAATAAACAAGATTTATTTATTATCATAACTATTCTTACCATAATATATCAAAGCCATTAAGTTATTTTAAAATGGTATATATTCTTGAATAGCTGGTTTTATTGCTATCCCCTATGAATGGGGGAAAATAACTGAAAATAACAATGTTTTATTTAGAAAATAGATCAATTCAGAATCTAATTAATTAATCAATTAAATTTTTTTTTAAATATGTATATTTTATAAGTCAGACCTGCTTTTACACAAATAAATATAGTGAAATACTGACGTGAATCTTTTTTAAAATTATTATTTTGTTCAAATTTTTATATATAAAAAAAAATTGTTGGTAAATGAAGTGATTCTTGTAATCATTTACAAAAATAGATTGGCTGGCCACTCCAACGGACTAAGTGTTGTTTCATCGTGATATGTATTGCAACAAATAATTTAAGTTCGCGTAAGCTAGTCAGAAAAAATAATTAATACACAGTATTATTGGCATGCTATTTATTTCCTACTAATTTCTTTCCAATACTTTTAAACAGTCTTAGAATTAAATAATTAATATTTCTCTACATCTCAAGCGACATAGCTTACACGTAAGAAATAATTTGAAATGGTGCTGTTGACAAAATAATTTCTCGTACAAATTATTCAAAATAACAATAATACTGATTAATTTAGAAGTTATGGATTAAATTTTAGATTTGAATGAAAAAGTAGCGGCTCCAGTAAGGAAAACTGAGATCAATGTCCGTAGGTTTTTTTTGTGCTGACCACATGACAAACTACATCCACGGTAGTTGGAACTATCTTCACCAACAGATTGCGACTGTTAGGTCAGAATTGCTCGTTTGCATACCGATGCCATGGGGTTTTTATAGTTGGGATCTATATTTGAAGACACTATTTTTTTTGTTAATAAAGAGTTTTATAAAATGAGAACTAATATATCAACATGGATTCGAATCCTGAATTTTTGGACCTTGAAGGACATTACTCTCTACCCCTTATCCCTTACATAATATTTTAATAACACTTTTATTTAAATACGATGGGTGGGTGTACCAGTGGGTGCGCGGAATTAACGTCTGTCTCGTGCGTTCTGGTTTTACGGTGATAGGGGTTGTCAGAGTTGGAATACCATAAAGAAGGTTTCTTCAAATGGCTAATCACTCTTTCTAAAAGCAAATACTAGTACCTTTCTTCTGAATTCTACCTTCTTAATCCCTTCCCCTTAAGTGTGGTTTGTTGTGGTTAACAGGGATGGATAGACTACCAATAACTAGGAGATCAGAGCTCGATTTTTTTTTCTGTCAATATTCATAACATTTTACCATATTATTAGTTTATTTGTTAGGTATTGATAATATTTATCAAAAGTGACTGATGATTATCACATACCTTGATGTATGAATAAGTTAAAGTAGATCTAGTATCATTTACGGCTGTGTATAAGGATCTTAATGTGAACATTAGACTACATTTTCTCATTTGCGTGGAAGGAGAGTAGACAGCCATTTAGGAGAAACTACACTCAGTACACCCGACCGAGATTCGAACACCAATCTCCCCGTCATCGGCAGTCTAGTGTACTGCGATAGTAGCACGCTAGACCACGCGGCAACCGAAATGGGTTGTCTCTCTAATTAAGTTTCTATTTCGTTATCAAATAAGTCTGTTTTTTAAATTGGTTTAGTTTACCAAGCTTGTCTTCCCTCCCCTCTCCCCCCATTCTCCACTCACTCATAATCATCACGAATCAGACGTATGGTGTGGGTTTTTTGTTTGTTTGTTGTATTTTACCTTTAAAAATACCAGGGAAATTTAGACGAGTGAAACAGTTCCAACCATATTTTTAAAATATACATTATTATTAGCACCGCGTCTTACTACCCGTTCGGGTTATACGCACTTACGCTAATGTGTAATGGTAGGGTGATTGTGAGATGAAATGGAGGACCTACAGTTTAACGTGGAATACGAACCACGGTGGAGGCCTGGCATTCCCCACATTCGCAAGATGTCTTGTCAGAGGTGAAGGAAAGGTTTGGTAATCAAATAAATCTTTGCCGGGACCGACGATTGAACCCCGGCCGCCAGCACAGAAGTCTGACACCTTCCCCCTAGACTGCCAGGTCACCGTTAAAATATAAAATAAAATAAAATAAACAACCACTAAATTGATCTCAATTTCGCTGTCGTTTGAGATACATTTTGTATCTAAAATCTCTGTTACGGTGGTCACCCGGTCAGCGAGAAAGTATCAATCACTGTGAGGCTACTACTTAAGACACAATGGTTTGTGTTGTTTTCTGGAACTATATATCTATTCTCTATAAGTGTATACTCCCTTTCACTCTTCACCTACAACCATCCTTTGTCATGTCAATCAGAAAGAGGGAGAGAAAACTATGAACCTTCTTAGCTCAAGGTAAAGCGGAAAGCCCGCTGCAAATTCTCAAATATCTTAAAATGTTATTTTTATGAGCCCATCAAAAATGATTGTATTTGTCAGAGGACGGCTAAATCTAGGATCTCTTTTCATCAAGTTTAGTCTCATAGATCCGCAAATACGGTTAAAAACTCGTTTAAAATGAGCTATTGTCATATTATTTACACATTTTTCTCTATTAATAAACTTCAAAATATAGTCTTTTTAAGTAAAAAAAGACTTGTTATAAGCTTTAAACTTCTTTTTGACGTGAACCATATTTTGAAATAGCGCACCGTAGAATTAAATATTGTGTTAGAGCAGAATGTCTGCGCAGCAATTCTCATTTACCGGGGCGGCCACCTTAATCAGCCATGATATAACACAAATATTGTTAGTAATATTTAGCACCGCGTCTTACTACCCGTTCGGGTTATACGCTTTAAGTACTAACTACTCTAATGGATTAGGAGTTTGGAAGGTTGAATTAGAGGAAGTGAACCCGCATTTGCGTGGAGGGAGGGTGGAAAACCATTTAGGAAAAACCACCCTCAGTTCACCCGACCGAGATTCGAACCTCGATCTCCCCGTCCTCAGCAGTCGAGCTTCAACACGACAAGTGCGTTAGCCAACTGCGTCACCGAGGCGGGTTTTTAATAACCTAATCCAAAGAATGACAAAGGTGATTTTAATTAAATTCCTTCACATTATCATGGAATATAAAAGGGAAAATCTCAATGATAGCATATCAACAAACTAAGTAGATCACACGTGGCAGAGAGTCAAACCTAGAACCTACCATCACCGGAAATTGATCTTATTGGGAGGCCTTAGGCCTAGGGGCCACTGGCACGTCTTTCATTCTTAATGTTCATCACACTTTAATATTAAGGGTTGAAACCTTATTAAGATAAAAATATTATTTTAAATAAGTTCCATCAAGATGATACAAAAGCCTCAAAGTTGGTCATTTTAATTTTGGTTTAGTTTTTTTTATCACGGTTGAGTAAAGATTATTTACAGCTTTCTAATGAACAGACATTTCTATATTATTTCATTTTAAACCTAGGCTTATTTGTTATTATTTGTTTATAATCACGTTCAAAGTGCAAACAAATAAATAATAAAAATAATTGATAAAAACTCAAATGAAAGCAATTAGCAAAAGCTAAATGTATAAAACTACATTTACTAATTAATTAGACTTTGTCACAAATATGCAGCCACACGATATTTTTTTTTTAAACTGAAAAGCTCGCAAACATTTGTATGATTCCTAGTAAACTATTGTGCAGTAGCGGATTTAGGTTTGAGGACGCCCTAGGCCCGAGACGATATGGCGCCCTTTTTTTTTGTAACAGTATATATATATAAACATATATATATGTGTGTGTATAAAATAATGAAAATAATAACAATAATAATAAGAAATCTAATTCAGGTATAAATTAAACATTTATTTTTTTAACATAACAATTTAATATAGAATTAATAATAAATTGCTTGTAATTAAAATATAAATTATTTCAATTAAAAATTTTGGCACCCCTCAAAATGTGCTGCCCTAGGCCCGGGCCTCACGGGCCTAAGCCTAAATCCGCTACTGCTATTGTGTAACTATTTTACTTTCACCTTGAGATAACTTATAACAACTAAACAAAATGATTACAGTCTTTATAGTGTTGCAGTCATTTCAGCTTTGTACTGAAAAGAACTTGCAACGTTTCATGACACCAGCAATACACCGTTTTTTTCTCTCTTTATTTTATTGTGATGTAATAGCGTTGATATATTGCCATCATTCTGTTTGTTCTTACATTGTCAAATTTAAACAAACTTTTTTTTAAAAATAAATTTAAACACATTTCACAAGAGTTGTTGGTTCTAGATTAAGTATTTTGTAGATGCATTTAATTAAATTATAATTGTAGAGCTTTGTTAAACAGAACAAATTGCTGCATCTTTTGTTCTTAAATAAATTTTAATCTAAGTTTTACACTTTTAAGTTAAAAATATAATTTATATAAATTTAGTATTTTATGTTCGGAGGGGAATTTAAAACTGTTCAATAAATTTTATTTTAAAAGAGGATTAAAAAACCACTCTCTTTTCATTCATTTATAAACAAAAAATACATAATATTAATTATATCGGGATATATGTATTAATATATTCTTTTATGCACATCTAGGTTATTTATTACATTGTGTGTGTATTCTGAAATTTAATCCTTTTATTTTTATTTTCTGTACATACAATTCAAACAAATAATGTTATTTAACTATTTAGATACTAAACCCTTCTAGGCATATTTCTGAAGTGAGTTAATATATAAAATATTATGAACCTCAACTATTAATGTAAAACTTGTTGAAACTAGTCTAGATAATAACAATTAATTTTTTTGTCACCGTGTCGTACTACCTGATCAGGTCTATACACATATATGATTATTATTCTAATGTGGTAGCAATGAGGAAGGAAGCATTTTAGAGAAAATCTATCCATATTTGTGTGGAAGTTAAGGGGGAAAGCATTTAGAGTTCGTTCACGGTAGGAGTTTACCTCTGAAATTACTTTTTTCCCTACCAGAAATCTATTATATAGTAGGATATTGGTAAGAAAAAAGACCTTTCAGAGGTAAACTCCTACCGTGAATGAAGTATAGTAAACACTATCAACAGTAAACACAACATGGATTTGAACCCCTATGTCCCCGTCTTCAGTGGGTCAATTATAACACGAAAGTGACGGTGACGCTCTAGACAAATCGGACACTAGAGCGGGTAACATTTGAATCAAAAGTAAGTCCGAAACAATGTGTCAAAGTTAAAATACTTACAGTTGTCTGGGAGGCAAAAGGTGGGAGTAGATAAGCTCTAACGAGGAGAGGGCCGCAGAGGGAGTTGTTCTAAAGGTGTGTAATAGACCTGATATGGAGAAGATAAGTGCCCTTGAAGTGTAATAAGGAGTAATACAGAGAACACATTGAACCCATTGATATGTTGAGGAAGAAACATGCAAGAGAGACCATGGAGGTTGAGGCCATGGGAATTAAGTTTGTGAGGAGCATGTTAGCTGTCACGAGAAGAAACAGGATATATAATTAGCTTATCCGGGAAAGAAAGGGGTACAGGGAGTACATGGAATAGTGAAGGAAGCAAGGCTGAGATGGTATGGGTCTATAATGAAGATAGAAAAGGAGAGGATGCCAAGGATAATGGTGGGAGGAGAGGATGCCAAGGAGAATGGTGAAGTTGAAGTTTATTAGGAAAAAAACCTTGCAGGGAGACCAAAGTAGAGATGAGGGGAGCAGATAAATTCAAGTGCTTGAGGAAAGTAATGGAAGCAAGTAAATAAAGAATAGTGCTGTAAGAAAAGAGAAGGATGGAGTAGGTTTACTAAACTAACCCGAACACAGACTGCAAACAGTTAATGGTGGTGATATAATACACTAGACTTGAACAATATCGCTATTAAAGATAAGATTGGGTTAGGATCCAGACTTAGTACACATGAGATTTAATATTGTGGTTTCATTATTCTCTCTCCCCGTCAAGCTGGAGGTTTTACCTATAAGCTATGGCGAACTTAATGTGTTTGTTTTCTTACCGTTCGAGTAATTAGTCAATTTTTTTTTCTTTGTTTTAGCTGACAACGTTTCTTCTGGCGGCAGTTGCTGTCATTACAGAGGCGACCTTGGGCGGACATGAACAGTAAGTTGAAATTCTATTGTTTAGAATTCGTTATGAAACTATCTTGTTAATCATTCATCCACTCAATTAAGTTGATAAGTGGTTTCTTCATTACTAAATAAAATTCAAAATCATTCATTTACACAACTATTTTTATTATTTAAGATATTTAACGTGCACTTTATGAACCAACTGATTATATACACACACACTACTTATAAACTAAATTAAATCTAGAACAGACACAACAACCAACCTCTAGCAGTTAATTCATCACTGTGAAAGGGGTAACACCAATTTTACTAATTATTAATTTTTCGGCTATTCCAGGAGTAAAGACCAGGATCCTTAATTCAGTAGACAGACACACTAACGACCGAGCTAAGGAGTCGGAATCACATAAAATTCACTTCCCATGTTTTAATTCCCTAATTAATAGATCCCAAGTTTATAAACCTTATTTCCAATATTACAATTGATCATCGGTGGATATTGAGTACCACCAAACGGTAACTTGCGTGAGAAGAATACTTCACACTATTTTAGGACTTGTTACGAGCTTCCGGGTGGATTTATTTCCTCAGAGTGACACTTCCTGTGCAATAGCCAGACAAGTTTCTTCCTGTGACTTAAGACTTGACAAGCCAGCTTTCCAATACTTAGCATGCGAGTAGCTTTTACTTGTGGTCATTTACTTTGACCTGTGGAAGAAATTCCTGATCACCGGCTCTGTGGATAAATTGTCCTATTTCCTTTGGCAGAAAACTTATACAGTAAACATGGTATCAAATAGATAAGCGCTGAGAAAAACCAATTGAAGAAAGGATATTTTGGAAAGGTACACAGCAAAGAAGAGCTAACATGGTAGGACATATATAATGAGACATGATAGTTCGACGATTATTATGATTGTTATTATTATTATAGATGTGGAAGGGAGAAGTTAAAGAGGCATTCCTAAACCAGAGAGTACATGAATCACTTAGAGGACAATGTTGACAGAAAAATGTACAAAAATGTAAAAATAAAAAATAAAAAACTTGATTCACGATAAGCAAAAATGGATAGCTGCAGCAAATCAATCGTAAGATTGATGATCTAATGATGATTATATAGTACAAATATTTATATTTAAAAGGATTTTTATTTTACCATTTATCAAAGTTATTAAAACAATTTTCATAAATATAAACTGAAAATAATATGATCTTAAACGGCCACTTTTGATAGATTTTATCAATGCCTATCTATAAAATAACCTTAATAATATAATAAAATGCTATCAATGTTGATCGCAAATTAAATGTTTATGGTTTCTAAAAGTTCTTTTCTACCAAAGATGTGTTTCGATTTAAGTACCTAAGCACTATCACAATTATACACAAATGTACAAAAGAGAGTCAACCTGGAAAACATTTACTTGTATTTAAAATTGTGCTTTTATTGTTTCCTATTCTAGATAGACATATGTTTCCACCACTTTTTTAATCAAGATTCTAGAAGGAATATTCCTACAGGCCTTTTCTACGAATAAACCAAATAGTTTAACTGTATACGATTTGAAAAATATACGGTTACAAAAATACTGCCACAAGATAAAAAATATATATAATTTTACGACAGTTTAAGAATATTTTTAGAATTATTTTAGAAGTTTTGATATTGCATTTAATGTTATATCTTTAAAACTCACCTAATAGAACGAAAATGTATCGACATGGTATATTCTATCTTGACGTGCCATGATGTCACAGGTAGGCAACGTCCTCAAGGAGAAAAAGAAACGGGATGAGTAATGAAACAAACCCAAAAAACATTTTTTTCTTCCAGCTGTGACGATTAGCCAATCACCTTGTACGCCTAAATCTCATCTCTTGTTCCCAGTGTCCACATCCGCGTGCACATACCGGAGCTTATCAACGACATCCACCATTCCAAGAAGATAATCTACCACAAAGAAGTAGATGACCACCATCATCACGACCATCACGACCACCACGACCACCACGACCACGGCAGCTCAGGGTTCGGGGGCGACCTCGGCGGTGGATATGGGGGTGGTTACGGGGGTGGTGGCTTTAGCAGCAGTGGTGGAGGCGGAGGCGGTGGACACGGAGGTGGTGGACACGGAGGCGGATACGGGGGCGGTGGTTTCAGCAGCAGCGGCGGGGGCTTTGGAGGCGGTGACGGAGGCTTCAGCGGTTACTCCTATGGAGGCGGCGGTGGTCACGGAGGGGGTATTGGAGGCGGGTTTGGGGGTAGTCATGGGGGTGGTATAGGGGGCGGGTTTGGAGGTGGTCACGGGGGTGGATATGGCGGAGGCCACGACGAACACCATGGCTATGATTAAATTTAAAGCGGTCAACGCAAAGACTGGTCTCATCCCATTTTTTAAACTCACCCGGTTTGTATGTACACTACCGTACAAAAGTTTCACTCACATCCAGTTTGATAATATCATTTCATAATTTTATGTGGCATCCATCACATAAAATAAATTCAAATCAGTGATAAAACTAAAAAACCATTTGTGAGCTCTATAAAATATAAAATATATTCTTTTATTAAACTATAATACAAATAATCTGGTATCGACGATTTACCCCTACCCCTTTTGAAATTTATAAAAAAACATTAGCAAATTGTATTTCATACATTTTATTTAAAGCAAGGTTGTGCTGCATTTTATGTTGTCAGATTAAATATATTCTCTAAATTGTCTCGCATCTACTTGAGTCGAAGTGTGTGATGATGAGGTTTTTAACTTCAGAACTGGCCAATAAGTGATGGATGGACTATACCTACAGGGGTCAGGTCAGCAAGTCTAGCTGATCAACAAAACAGTTTACATTATTTCATTTCGTTATCCTGAAAACATTCCCTTGATTATGGAAAAATCATTTAAAAAAAAATCATGATTTCATGTCTTTGTATTAATTGAACTGTATTCTATATGGAAAAGAGTTCTAAACATACATTTGTTGTGGCCATGTTGTCAAATAATTCAAGTTTTGAGGCTGATTTAAAAAATTAGTTGAAAACTAGTTACTTGTAAATTTCCTACACTAGTCTATTTTATCTAGTAAAACTTACAATTAATGTCTTATAGAATTTTACAAGATCGCTAATTCCCGTATATTTATTGCTTTATAGTTTTCAAAAAAATAGTTAATTTTTAATCTAACTTCATTACAAAAAATAGTAGTTGTAAAGGAATAAAATTGTAAGTTTTGCTGGAACACCATTGTCAACTTGTTGTTTATATTGTTGTAAATAGTCTTTAAACTCTTTGTTTATGTTGAATGTTATATGTTTTTATATATTTTATAATAAAAACATGTTTGTGTAAAATGTTGGAATTATTGCTTTGGTTAGAGATATTAAGAACAACCATCCTAATTATATCCATTTTTCTATCCCGTATAAAGAATAAAATCATCTAGTGGTTATTTTCTGTTAGTGGCCGATTCTGAATATCAGATCAACCCAACAAACAGAAGAACATTTAGATATTATTGTACCACTATTCGCCAGGAGAGAAAATGGATGGGCAACTTAATCGGCTTTAAGAATAATTAATAATTTGTTATTTCATGAATATCTTTATATGGGACTAACTTAAGTATCCAGCGTTGCCTGGGAGAAATATTTTAAATTTAATATACCCGGAAGTTAACTATAAAGCTAGTGCCTGCCCTGTGCTTCCCAAGGCCCAGCCGTGTTTTTAATGAATCAAAAAAATATAGTCATAATTTTAAAAATCCTGGGTTTAAGGAGCTTATATTTGTGAACAGAGGCTACTGATTTTTAAATTTCAGCCCTTTGAATGCGGTAGATATCACGCAATGATCATAACAGATAAACACACTATTCAATTTATTAATATAAAGAGTCCAACACCTTAGCTCTGACGATAAAGCGTCTATCTATTGAGTAAATGGCCTGGGTTTAATTCTCGGCATGCCCTCAAAATTGATCGTTGGTGAAATGATGGTTCTTCCTTTCATAGTAATGAATTAACGGCTGTAGGGCTGCGTGTTGTGTCTATATAGATTTAGGTTAGTTTATAAGCTGTCTGCTGATCTAATCAGTCGGTTCAGAAAGTTCAAGTTAAATACCTCAAATATATTAAATGAAAAAAATATTAATATAGAAATAGAACTACCCCAGATCTGACCCTGGAAAGAAACACGCATTTATTTTATCACCGCGTCTTACTACCCGTTCAGGTTACACTCATATGTACTAATTACGCTAAGGTGCTAGGGATGAGGAAGGTTGAGTTTATATCAATTGTTTCAAAATTTGTGTGGAGGGAGGTTGGAAAACCATTTAGGAAAACCACCCTCAGTACACCCGAATGGCATTCGAACCCAGTTTCCCAGTAACTTTCAGTCCCAGTATATTGTGAGAGTGAAGCCTTAGACCATTTGACCATTGAAGTGGGTCAAACATATTCAAACTGTTCAGTCCAGTTTTCATAGGTAGGACTTCTTAAAAAATTTAGGCCTAGACCTTTTTTGTGCCCAAAATTGATAGAATCTTAGGATTTTATTTTGGTTATTATTATTTAGATATAGAATAATAATAATATAAATGAATAACTGACCACTGCAGATCACATGGCTTAGCGTATGCATAACTGAAAATAGACCTACTAAATTCTCCTAGCTGCCAGATAAGGCTCTTTCTATGAAAATAGGGTTGTACTTACACCGTGTAGTTTAGTTGAGTGTAAAATAATTAATTGTACAAAACGTGTTAAAAAAAAAAAGACCCGCATCAATNTTAAAAAAAAAAGACCCGCATCAATGGTCGCATTATCCAAGCCATCCCATAATGGACTGGATTTCCGGTAGCGGTGAGATGGGGGCTTGAATTCATGTTGAGTACATTGAGGGGTTTTGTTAAATGTTTTTCTCCCTCTCTCCACGCAAATAATGGTAGATTTTCTATCAATTCTTCTTTTATCCTCCATTAACCTAGTTAACATAAAATAATATATGTATAGACATATTAAAATAATATATTATTTATTAAGCAAAGGGTCGATATCACCATAAATTAACAACAATATTGGAGTAGGGAGGAGTAAGGTAGAATGCTAGACTAAATATACCCTAATTCACGTCGGGAAAAATGGAACACTATTTAAAAACATCACCCACGGTACAGCCGACATGAATTTAAACCCCGAACTCCCCGTCATTACCAATCCATTGAAGCCTTAGCCCATGTGATTAGTTTATAACAACTATTCCTGACGGATATATATATATATATTAAAAAGTTATAGTTTTTTGAACTGCCACGTTTCAACAAATTGTCCATTTAACAGTTTAATCTACAAATGAAGATCGAGTAGACTAATTTAACGGAAGTTTACCCAAATTATTGTGAAACCACAAGGATGACTCCATTGAAAAGCCACGCCATCATTGTGCCTGGTAGAGAATAAAACCCTGACCTCCATGTTTGAGAAACACTGTTCCAGTTGATATCTCGTTGTAATTAACATACGGTAGACGCTCTCGGATGCGACATGATGTCTCACACAAAGCAAGCTTTAAAGAGGCCATTCATCTAACGTGTGACTAATATTTAAATGAATGCTTGATTAGCTCTGCGCGAAGAAAATCTTAAACCTAAGAGTGTATAGAAGGCGAATTAAGATCAACGTTTTTACAGTTTCTATATAAAAACATTTTGTTGGCCAAAAGAAATCAAATAATTCCTCTGTACAAACATATAGTCTGATTTTCTTCACAAGGTGACACCAACAGTTTTTGAATACCTGTCAAGTGTATCCCGGAATGAATTGACAACTATTTCACTTCATTTAAAAAGTTTGTCAACTAATGTATCTATATTCGTGACAGATATTCAAGAACTATTGGTATCTCTATGTGAAGAAAATTAAACTCTATGTATCTACTGGAGAAATATTTTTGCCAAAAAATGTTTTTGTTATAAAAACTGCAAATACAATGAACGCCCTTAACTCGCATCTCGTACACTCTCACATTAATAGTCATGAGGGAGTAATCTTTAACAACACTCTCGGCCTTTAAATACTATCAGTGTTCTTACACTTGCGAGAGAATTCACAATAAACAATAGCTGAAAATAATTCACGTAAAAATATTGTCATGGTGAAAAGTAGTGCAATGATAAGGAAAACGCAATTACAATTATGCAAGGTGAAAAGATAACATGGCGTAAAGATAGTCGATTGAAAAGATAATATGTTGAAAAGGAAACGTGGTGTAGGGATAGTGCTGTATAGATAGAACGTTGAAAGGTAACAAGTTGAAATGGAAATAAGGGGGAAATATAGCATGGCGGGGAGATAGAACATTGTAAAGGAAACACGGGAAAAATAGTGGCGTGGAGATATCACGTTGAAAAAGAAACATTGTGAAAATAAACATGATCAGGACATAGCCCGGCGAGAAAGATTACGTTCAAAAGGTAACATGGTAAAACAAACAATGATATAGTGAGATTAGACCCGATGAAAATGTAGCACGATGAAATATTAAAGGAAATCTGTTATCCAACCTCTCTAACACACACGCCTCTCGTATACTTATGATTCACACACTACAGAGTGCGGCAGAAATATATAACTGTTTTACAAGTGTAATAACTTTTGTATTTTTGAAAAAAAAAATTGGTTTACATTTTGTCATTAAATTAAGCATATTTTGCCATTGTTATTTACACCATGAAACCATTTTTGAACACAAGTTAGGTATGGAAAATAACCTCTTGCAAATAATGTCCTCCATTTTCATTCTCTCATTGCTGAAGTCTTGCTCTGCACTTGAATTTGCATTTCCACCCGTACAAAATAGTGCTTACTCAGGAGTTACAACCTCGTGATCATGTGACACGACTTGCGTTCGCTACAACAATGTTGGAAAAGATGACTGATGACACTATCGTAATCATGTCTGATGAATCCCATTTTCATCTCTTGGGTTTCGTTAATAAACAGAACTGTCGGTATTGGTGTGCAGCGGACCCGAGAGTAATTCATGAGCGTCTACTTCACTCACAACGAGTAACAGTATGGTGTGGGATGACACATCGTGGGGTCATTGGCCCGTATTTCTTTGAACAGGATGGCCAAAGTGCTACGGTAAATTATGATCGTTATGTTTTGATGTTAATAAACATCCTCATACCTCAAACGCGAAGAATTCAACTGAACAATGCCCAAGTGTGGTTCCAGCAGGACGGGGTAACCCACCATACATCACGGGTTTCCATGGAAGTGCTTTGAGACATGTTCCCACAACGCCTAGTTTCACTTCGTGGAGTTATCCCATAGCCAGCACGGTCACCCGATCTTTTGGTGTGTGAATATTTTTTGTGGAGTTATCTGAAGTCGAAAGTTTTCATTGATAAACCATCGGTATTGGTGTGCAGCGGACCCGAGAGTAATTCATGAGCGTCTACTTTACTCACAACGAGTAACAGTATGATGTGGGATGACACATCGTGGGGGTCATTGGCCCGTATTTCTTTGAACAGGATGGCCAAAGTGCTACGGTAAATTATGATCGCTATGTTTTGATGTTAAGAAACTTCCCCAGACCTCAAATGCGAAGAATTCAACAGAACAATGCCCAAGTGTGGTTCCAGAAGAACGGGGTAACCCACCATACATCACGGGTTTCCACGGCAGTGCTTCGAGACATGTTCCCACAACGCCGAATTTCACTTCGTGGAGATATCCCATGGCCAGCACGATCACCCGATCTTTTGGTGTGTGAATATTTTTTGTGGAGTTATCTGAAGTCGAAAGTTTTCATTGATAAACCACGTACTTTGGAAAAACTCAAGGTTGCTATCGAACGTGAAATTAGGGCAATACCGATAAACATGTTTCGTGATGTCATGACTAACTTCAGAGCAAGACTTCAGCAAAGTATGAATTAAAATTGAGGACATTTGCAAGACATTATTTTCCATAAGCTTGTGTTCTAAAAATGGTTTCATGGTGTAAACAACACTGGCAAAATATTCTGAATTTAATGACTAAATGTAAACAATTTTTTGTTCGAAAATACAAAAGTTATTACACTTGCAAAACCGTCATATATTTCTGATCGCACCCTGTATATAGCTCCATCTAAAACATAGCGACATATCGCAGCGAAAGTGGTCCAGTATTACGTAAATTCTACATTATTATTGGCTTATTTTTATTCTCGGAGAAAGGTTACGTCATCAGATGTTGTTTGAAGACTTCCGTCTGATTAGCGAAACAAGATCCGAACTTATAAAAGAAGCGGAAATAGCTCTGTTTGTCAACAGTCTGTGTTTGTCCAGTGCTAGTGTGTGTTGTTCTTTAAATATGATAACGAGAAAGGTAGGTTAGTTAAAATAACTATCAGAATTTCAATTTAATATATTATTACGTCTGACTTGATTGGCTACTAATGAGTTAATTTGAGGAGTAGCGCTGGAGGGGTTAGTTTAGAGTTTCCTCCCATTAGGATGGGTCGGAATTAGGCGAGAGCTAAGGCTAGTATTTTTGCAGTTTAATAAAAAAATCTTTGGACACAATTATTAAAATCTTGTTTCAGTGAAAATGTTTAGTTTTACTTTCCACACGTAGTAATGTCAATAGTTCTTGAAATATGTGTCATGTGCAAAGTGAAACTTGCCGAGAAAATTTTCTCTTCACTTAAAAAGTGTTTGTAAAATGCCAATACAGTCATGACAAAAATTCAAGCGATGGTGAGATTATTATGTGTAAAAGATTTAATCAAACATATCTACTAAAGAAATACTTTATTTATTTTTATAAGAAAATTTTCGCTATAAAACTGAAAAAATAAAAATACTGGCGTTCCCTTCTATCCTACCTCAAGGATGAAGCAAAAAACAGCCCCATAGGTGCTCCGCTGGGACTCGAACCATGATCGTAAAGTCATCTTTTTTCAAGTGCAGTGTGAGTCTGTTGCTATAAAATATTGACCACCGCTGCGGGTGATTTCAATATAGACTACATTTACATCATTTTAATAGTTTAGAAAGCTCTCGCAAGGACATATACAAATATAAAGGATACAGGGGGAAAAGGGGTAAGTCAAATTTAAACTCAAATTGAGTTAGTGCAGCTATCCGTTAGACAATCATGAGACGTTTAGATTGAACTTTAGACTAGGGTTAAAAGAATTATCTATCATATTTAAATTAATTAAAAACAGTATTATCAGGGGATGGAAGGGAACATTTAAAGGCCAGTGTTTTTGCAGTTTTTATACAAAACATTTTTCTTTTGGCCAAATAAATAAAATTTCTTCAGTAAAAATATAGAGTTTAATTTTATTCACATGTTTATATCAACATTTGTTAAATATCCTACATGAGAATAGTGGCATTAGATAACAAACATTTTAAATGAAGAGAAAATGTGCTCATCAAATTCCAGAACACCCTTGAAAGATATTCAACAACTAGTGAGGTAACCGTGCGAATAAAATCATATTCTATGTTTCTACTGAAGTAATATTTGACTTTATTTTGACCGAAAAAGTTTTGATATAAAAACAGCAAAAAAAAATGGCTTTTTCTCGCATCCCTTACACTCTCACCTTAAAATATAAAAGTGAATGTTCTGGAAAATACGTGTAGTCTGACATTCCTCCTTTTTCTCTTGTACCCTTCACGTGTGTTGTACAAATATTTATTTAAATTTGTATCTGGAAATAACATTTATTTTGTCTGAAGTATCACTAAGTCTACAAAATTTAATCTCTTTTGAGTACATTTTAGAATATATCTCCCTTATTATAACCGATAAATACTTTTCATCTAAATATTATTCGAAGGCTCGTATTACTATCTAATCTGTGTAGTCTAATTCTTACAGAAAGGACATTTTAGAAAAGACAAACATATTTTTTGCATCCAAAATGTATTTTATAATTCTATATTTTTAGTATTATTTTATAGGTTTTTATCACATCTA
>CABFOV010007795.1:0-26667 GCA_902141375.1 Timema poppense
GTAGTATGAATTGATGCGATACATCCATTAACGTCCGTAGTGGGCGTGGTCCCATTGAAACATTATACATCGTAATGTTACACGATTATTAAAATTAATATACCATCAATCAAAAATGTTTCATCATGTATAAACATTATACTACCTGTAACACATAATCACATTTAGATATTTTAGATATATCACAATTTAATTTGCCAAAGTAGTATACATTTAATCTTAATTCTACGTTTTTCATTCCTACACATTGAGATATGAATGGGTAAATATAGTGCAAAAAATAAACTACTTTTTCTCAAATATATTAATGTAATATATTGCTGTTTAGTGGCTGACATCCTTTTTTTTCTACACAATCATGAAAATGCATATCTTTTATTACTATAACATATCAATGATCAATTTCATTTGAAAATGCATGGGAATATTCTTGTTGTATTTTAAAAACCTTATTTTAGATATACAGTACAACAGAAAGTTGTTTATAACCTGAATAAATAGAGACTGATTTTATAAGAATCATCCAACTAATTTTTCCAAAAATCCCATTGGTAGAATTTCGAAACTTGCAAAGCAAAATAAATTCAACTTATAAATTATGACTTTTCCTTTTTTCCCGATGCCACATCATTATTTCAAAATACTTTATTTCGGTATTTCTCTTGACAATATTTTCTGTTCATTCGACAAGAATATCCTGTTCACTTATTTTCTATATTCAGGAAGTTAACACAACACTTTATCTCTATCAAAGCATCTTATTGGCTAGCAGTTGAATGAATATTTTATGTCAAGCGATCGATCCGTAAGAAGGGCAAAAAATATCTTTAAAATCCAACAGAAATTCAACGAGACCGTAAGGGTTCGGCCAAACTGGCGAGCGAGCGCGGGATTTACAGATAGCTCTCGATAGTTGTTGACAAGGAGGCAAAGGTTCGAATCTTGGCTCAGTGAACTGAGGGTGATTTTTGAAAAGTGATTTATTGTTATGGTTTACTCATCCTCTCTCCACTTTAATGGTGATTCTTATTTGTAAAGGCCTACTTTGATTATAAAATTTAAGTATTTTAACATATTTGTTTTACATTATGATCTTACCAATTAAATTAGGCCGTTAGTAGCAAGTGTGCTAAACCTATCGATAATAATAAAAATGTCAACATGAGAAGTTTTCCTCGCACTCAATGAACCAACATATAATAATATTGCCTAGCGCCTGTAAACTAGACTGTACCGGCTCGAGCGCGCGCGCTCAGTTGCTCGCTCGCTCGCACGCTTCAGTCTGACCGTCCCGTAATTCGACTTGCTGGCGTATAACTGAACGAAAATACTGAAGGCAAAGCGGGATTGAAAGGCTGGTCGAAACAGGCTACCCTTCATTTGTTTTAAAATAGGATGCGACTTTCTTAAAATAAACGGTGAATTACTTACCAGATGACTTGCGCACACGTTACTGTCAAAACATTTTTGTTGGCTTACGGTAATGGTTATCAATAAATAAACCGCAAAACCTTTTTCAAGGTTGCCGCAGAATTGTGATAAATGCGCAAATGTCTGCAAATTCATATTCTCAATACTTACAAATATAAACAGGGCGAACTTGAACAAGAAATTAGAGTCACCCTATCATTTAAATCGGGTTTGTAAAACTCGTTTGATTTAAAAAATCATCTTTTAATATCGAGGGGTCTGCATTAATAAAAGCAATATTGCCACCATTTTAACCAAAAATAGCTTCTACCAACTTTTCATCATAAAAATAAAATTAATACATACATCACCTTCTGGTTTTTTTCCCTTGATAGGTTTCTAGTTAAGCGTATAGCCCGAATGGGTAGTAAGAAGTGATGCTAAAAAAAAGTTTTGTAGTTTCTATAAAGCATTCTTTAAAAGATTCAAATAAATGTGATAGACTAAATGGTGTTTATCTACAACTACGATTTTTTTTTTTAAATGGGCCGCATCATATTTTAGCACTGTACATTTAATTTATATACAAAGTTAATTTAGTAAGTTTGAAAAGTAGATAGTCTCTAAGCGTTAAAGTAATAATTAGGTACAAGAGGAAGAGTAAGTTAATCTGAATTGACTGTGAGGCTAAGTTGATTTTGAAGGTTACGGGTTAGTGCACCAATAATTTTATTGGCACCCTACAAACTGGGTGAGACAGATATGATGTTGATTAAAATAATTTACGATTCTTGTTTTTAACTTATCATCATCATCATCATCCTAAACGGTTCAATTTAGTAGAATGCCTCCATCTCCCTTTATCCTTCCACCATTCTTACTCCTTCAATTTATTCTATTCTTCTCCTCTCATTTGAACACTTTCTGTTATTTGCTTCTCCCATCTCTTTCTTGGCCTCCCCTGCGGTCTTTTCCCACATAGGCTACTTCATTTCCATCATTTTATTCGACATACTCTTCTTTTTTTTTTTTTTTACAATCTCGTTACTATACACTATACACAACAAATTGATCTCATATGTACACTTCGCAAACAGTTATTTAGTGTTTATTAAAAGTATTAAGAATGTATACATTTCAATTACATTCTATTCTACGTACTCTTATGTGCGGAAGAGAGTGAATACAATATCTAAACATTTTACCATAAAAAATGAAAAGAGTCTAAAATGGGACGGTAAAGCGTACTATCGCTCCAGAGACAATCCAATAGAAGAGTAACCAATAAAGTATAATGTACAATTATTTTAGGTTTTTAGTCTACTAACTGACATAACCATAACTCAGGCGTTTGAGCTCAACCGGTTGCATTGGAGATGGTCTAGTGACAATCAACAGGTATTGTTCCGCGGTAAGCCCTAGTAGTTCAGGTTGTTTCAAGGATGCTGTGTAAGATCAATCACGGGCAGGGGAAGTCCACTAAACATGATGAAACAATTTTTGTGTTTGAAAAGCGTAATTTGGAGCGCTGGCCTCAGGGGGGCCAGGACTACATTTTGGATGGTCTGAGGAAATCACAGCGGTGCGACATCCCCAGATACTTACCGTCGGTTCTAGGTAACTGTCCCTGCAACATCCCCTTGAGGAGTGTAGATAACAGCTCTCCTTACGGACAGGCAGATATATAGACAGACAAACGGCATTGCGAACACCCATTTTTTTAGTTTCAGGGAATCATGAAACCTCCACATTTATCAAAATTTCGATCTCGATTTTTTGACGACCACAATACTTTCTCACAGATGTGTTGAGAAAAAGGAAAAAAGTATGACATTAAAATGATATATCTACCATGTATTGTCATACAACTATGATTTTCAATTTTGAAGACGGAGTAGGTATATTTTTACTGATTCAGACTAAACAACATTCCGCAGAAGGCAAGCGCGTAAGAGAAGGGGGTTATTGCAGTTCAAGAGACTCTGTTTTATTTCTGCCGCGTCTTACTGCCTATCCAGGTTAAAGTCATTTAGACATGCAAATGGTAGGTAGAAATGGGGATTTGTATTGAGAGTGTGTGGGGAACCTTATGTGAAATAACATCCATGTACACGGCCGGTGTTCGAAACTCAACCATCTAGTCACTGACAGACTAGACTAAGCGAATTTGGCAGTTAGACTGTGTCCACCTATGCAGGTAATATTATCGATCAAGAGTGTAGGCAGCCAACCCTAATTTATCGTGGTGGGCCAATTTCATTTCTGAGGACAAAGGGTCATTTTAGCCCCTTAACCCCACCCAAAATAAAAATGTTATTATGTGACCATACATACGTACGTACATACATACATACATACATACATACATACATAGGCCTACATATATACCATACAGACATAGATACATACATTTAAAAATCAGATGTTTATATTTGTGGACGAAGGAGGTAAGTCTACCCATATTTTCATGCAGGTAGAGTGTAAAACCACCTTTGGTAAACCAGACTGGTTCGTGATTTGATCAAATTAATCATCCTCACGCTTTCGTCCAAGACTTGGCCTTCTCGCCACCTGTGCACACATCAACGCAGTTATCTCATGGGATGCCACTCACTGTGAAATATTCATCTATTAATTAGAAAATTTCAGCACCAGTTGTGTCAGCTGGTAACGGCTCGCATGGAAGCAGATCCTCTTGATAAGACTCCAAGTATTGGCAGCACACAAATACTTACAAAATAGCCAACCCGGCCACGTAGCCGATTGGAGCGAAAAAAGTGTTAACGGGTTGTGGTTTTGTTACAGATTTCTTGAGCTGCTGAACGGTCAAGGAGAACAAATCCAGTGGGGAGCTAGGTTACCTGAGTAGATTAACTGTCAAGTAGAACAAATCCAGTGGGAAGTTAGGTTATCTGAGCAGGTGAACGGTGACACAATGGTCCTTTTTCTGTCCGCATAAGGAGATAGATGTGGTATACAATCTCTCCTATGTCAGGTATCACTCACTACTTCCACACAATTTTGGGGGAGCGTGCTTCGCCCCAGGATAGTGAAAAACGACAAATCTTGGTATTTTATTTTCCCTTTAGCATGCACACCTCGAGCGAGCCGGGATCTGAGTTGGGTCCGTTATTATGCACGCTCTTAAATGCAGCTTAATCTATCTCACGGCGATTAAAAACATATCGCCTGTTAGTATGAAAATACGGCCTGCATTACAGTCCTGTGCTAAGCACAGCATCAGGATTTATCTCACGGCGTTGATGAGAAATGTGTCTCGGCTAAGGAAATTGATACTGCCCTCATAACATCAATGTACTGGTTGTAGCATCAAAGAATCTTTCACGGCATTAATTATTACGCGATTGCGTCATTTATAAAATTTAAGAGAACTCTGTATTATTACAAGCTACTGTATTTAAAAAAAATAGTTTAACAATTTATTTTATGTGCCTATAAATCATTGGATTATAAAAACAAATACAACTCAAAAGACGATAAAATAATTAAATGCAATGTGGAGTTCCCAACCATGACGTCAACTATATTATAATTATATTCGATAAAAAAAATACAAACTGTATCAACTCAGAATTTTGTTGGCGATCTTTTGGTAGAAGTTATCCATCATATACATAATATTTAGCGCATTCACAAATTTAATTAAATATGGTCAATAGATTATGGTATTTAAAAAATTCAAAGAATGTTGGTTAAAACTTATCTGTGGATTGAACTTAAGTTGGAATTAAAGGGAAGACGATTTAAAGCCAACTCTTTTGCAATTTTTTAGAACCATAAGTAGATATTTTGTTTGGAGTAAATAAAATATTTCTCCAGTAGATACATTTAGTTTTATTTTCTTCACACGGTGATATCAACAGTTGTTGAATATCTGCCAAAAATGTCCTGGCATTTAGTGATAACTTTTCCTCTTAATTTAAAAAGTTGTTCATATAATGCTGCTATGCTCATGACCTATATTCAACAACTGTTGATATCACTGTGTGAAGAAAATTAAACTAAACGTTGCAATATTTTATTTATTTTGACCAACAAAATGTTTTGCTACAAAAATTGCAAAAACACTGACTTTTACTCGCTTCACCTACAACCCATCCCCCCACCCCCTTTAAATTAACATAATATTAACAACGAGTTATTGTGATCGATAATGCCCGCAACATAGCCTGTCGTCTGAGTTAAACAGTCGTCCTACGTGTTGGTTGTTGACTGTAGCCGGCTATTTCCACGCATTTGACCTCACAAAACATATGGCATAGTATTTTTTTTTTAAATTTAGAGTCGTACGATAACTTTATTTATATCAAATTTATTTTGTTTCTTTTTGGAACCACGTCTTACTACCCGTTCGGGTTATACGCACTTACGCTAATGTGTAATGGTAGGGTGATTGTGAGATGAAATGGAGGATTAATACACGTCTTGTCAGAGGTGAAGGAAGGGTTTGGTAATCAGATAAATCTGTGCTAGGACCGAGGATTGAACCCCGGACTCCAACACAGAAGTCCGATACCTTACCCCTAGTCCATCAGGTCACCTTTTCACCAATTGAAATTGAATCTTATATCCGTGCTTGACTACATCGTTTAAGGTATGAGTGAATGCTCATTTTTCTCCCCTCCTCCAACATTAAAGTTTGATTCTTGGATACGAGCCTGGAGGTTTACGACTTGTTCTATATCCTTTCCACAAAACTGTTTTCAAGTAATCTCTGAATGCCGAGTAATGACTGACGGTGTACCCTATCACGAGCCGTTTAAAATGCGAGCTGTTAAAGTCTTGGTCCTGGTACATGTTTAGGTTTCAGAGTACTTTTCTCATTTCCGAGGATATATTTTATGGCTTCTATGATATCTTAACACGCCCCTTTGGAGGTGACAGCTCTTGGTCCGAGCGTACGCGGACGCCGATAACTGTGAGTGAGTACTTGCAGCCCCGTCGTTTGGTTTGCGAGTGCCGGATCATTTCCCGAGTCTGAGATATTGTCGGTCGCAGTTCGAGTGATTGTTAAAACGATTTAATGTTGTGTGAATATAGACTGATATATTTAACAATTCAAATAAACACACAAAAGACACTCAAACTATTGCTTAGAAATGCCATTAAAATCACTTGGGAAGAGCTATTAAATAAAACACTTCAGTCATCGTCTTGAAATGGATAATTAGCTTTCCAAATCTTATAACTACTTTGTTCGGCCTATTTTCAAAAAAATTCCTCTGCAAAATTTCCTTAAAATTTGTCCACGCATTTGGCAGTAATTGCAGAAAAAATAAACGAAATTCCAAACTCGTTTTGAGAGGAACTCACTCCACTTGGTTGATTAACATAAAATATATTCATTAATTTAAACACTAATAAAGAAGGAAATATAACGATAATAATAATACTTAGCACCGCGTCTCACTACCCGTTCGGGTTATTCGCTTAAATACTACTTACACTAATGGGTTAGGAGTTGGGAAGGATGAATATAGAGGAAGTGAACCAGGATTGGCGTGGAGAATGAGTGGAAAACTATTTAGGAAAAACCATCCCCAATTCACCCGAGCAGGATTTGGAACTCGATCTCCACGTCCTCGGCAGTCTAGCTCAACACTAAACTTGCGCGTTAGCTAACTACGCCACAGAGGCGGGTCAGAAAATGTGACAATTTACACTGGTTTCGTTATTCCTAATCAAAGATGGTTGGGGCAGTCATAAAAAGAGTGTGTGTTTGTTTCGAGTTCAACATGATCACAAAATTATTAGTAACCCAAACTATTTTTAATAAACCCAGAGGAAACAACCACGAAGAATCATCTGGGTTGATGTATCCACGAGTCTCCAAGAAGAGTTCTCCGTTTCTCTGGACGTGTGTATGGATATAACACACCCTTGTCACGTATGTGCCCTACATCTCAGTTTTAAGACTTGTCACTTCTCAGAAGCGCTATGGGTGATATATAGCCTGTTTTAAATTACTTGAAAGTGCTGGTGATAAATTGAAATATTGACGTAGCACGTCAATGATGCTCTCTTACTATATGAACCTAGTTTGGAAATCCAGTGTTAACCAAAACGCTCTTGTGTATATGGCAGCGAATCGAGGACCTTTATCGCGCTTTTATTATTATTAGCACCGCGTCTTACTACCCGTTCGGGTTATACGCACTTACACTAATGTGCAATGGTAGGGTGATTGTGAGATGAAATGAAGGACCTACAGTTTAACGTGGAATCCAAACCACGGTGGAGACCTGGCATTCCTCACATTCACAAGATGTCTTGTCAGAGGCGAAGGAAGGGTTTGGTAATCAGATAAATCTTTGCCGGGACCGAGGATTGAACCCCGGACGCCTTATCGCACTTTTGATAGCCATTAATTTACTAATTTACCATTTTTCATTTGTTACGCTGACATTTTTAGAATACACTTTGTTAGTCCCTCTAAGAACACAACTGATTTTTTGTTATCACCGCGTTCAGGTAATACGCATTTATGATAATTACTCTAATGGGATAGGGATGGGGAGGAAACCATTTTAGAGGTAATCTACCCGCATTTGCGTGGAAGGAGAGTGGGAAAAGTCTAGGAAAATCCACCCTCAGAAGACCCGACCGGGGTTCGTGTCCCAATATCCCCGTCAGCAGGCCTGTCTAACGCGAGATTTACGCCTTAGGGCGTTCGGCCACTGAAGCAGGTGCCTGTATTTAAATTATATCCAAAATATCTACAAGCATAACTCTATTAACATGCACTGATGACCATGCGGGATTAGGCGTTGACCTCATTTATTATGGTTTGGCGATGATGTTGGGGAAGGAATCCCGAACGAGTTTATCGTTGATTGTTTTTCTTCTCTGACTCAATACAAATGTGCTTACAGCTCCTCCGAGTGCTTGCTTCATTAGTGTAATTAGATGCAGATCTACCGGACGGGTAGTAAGAAGTGATAGGCAGATAAAAATCATCTGAACATTTTTAATATTTATTACAACGTTGTGGTTGCAGATTCATGCTTTAATTATGAGTGGAAGCGAATAATATGGACGGGTAGTAGGAGGTGGTGCTAAAAAAACACACACGAGTGAGTCTCTTCGGTGACCGAATGGCCCGAGGCGTCACTTCAGCAATAAACTAGACTGCCGGTGAGAGGCAGAACAGAGTTCGAATCCCGGCCGGTTGCGCTGAGGCTGATTTTCTTTATATAGTCTCCCAATATCCCTCCACGCAAAATATGTTACTATTTTTCTAAATTCTACCGTCCTTATCTTTATCACATTAGAATAATTAAAATAAATGTGCATTACCCGAAAGAGTAATGAGACAGGGAAGCAATTGGGGGGAGGGGGGCAAGGGGGGGGGGCAAGGGATAAGACACTACGAGTATGGTAAATCATATTATTTAAAGAAAATTAATTTTTCTGATCCTTTAATGAAATTTATTATTTCATTCTTAAACACTTTCTATAAGACAAATAATCATAAGTATGGTCTAATTTATCGCATATTTGATTTGTATTTATTTATAGGGCCTACTTTATATATAGAACGAAATAGAGGGAAAGAGAGAGATGGATTATTTGAAGAAAAAAACAGCATATTTTTACTTTTACCTTTCTACACGAAAATCCGTCAAAGAACGACATCACGGAGAGCATATAGAACCAGAAAGAAAAGATTATTGACTTGAATCCTTTGTCTAACTGGATACCTCATCTTTCCTGCTGGAATAACAAGAAGCTAAGGGGCGGATTGATAGGGACGGCCCTCAAGAAAACAGGAAGTCAAAAAGAAACTTGTATTCGACTCGAGCACATATCTAAGTAAAGTTAAGTCGTGATCATTCGACAGGATAAAAATCCTCTAGCTGGCTTTCTCTAGGATTATCTAGTATGCTTTCTTTAGTAGCCACTAGTATTCTTTCATTAGCATTATCTAGTATGCTTTCTCTAGGATCCATTAGTATTAATTTTTTAGTATCTATCAGTATCTACTAGTAGTATTTTCCTAGTTAGGCTTAGCATGAAAATGTGGACACACCGAACAAACGCACAAAGAAATTGTAACGTGCTACTTAGAGGCCATATCTTTCAATTCTCAATAAGAACCGCCTCCTCTAACGGCCATCATGAATGTTATAGCGGCCATCTTAAAATATAAGTATAGAACCAATATCTCGTCTTCTAAGCCACTTAGTATCACAATCTTGGTATGTAAATATACGTTTTAGGGTTAAGGAAATACAAAAAGACCATTTTTAAATGCAGCAGGTGATTTGTTTATTCAAAATAACAATATATTTTACTGCTAGCACACAAATTGTTTTGGATGAAATTGTAGTGCACAGTATAAGACCAGTATCAGTATGCAAATTACTTCAAATCAGTTATGACTGATTGCACTCGCACCATTCATGAACCAGTCGAGAGCGTACAGCACATTCCAATTAACTCTGTGATAGAATCAGCTCGAAATCGTAAATTTAATCGAACATTATTGCACGTGGATCAATTATGATTAAACATTAATGGAGATTAAGAACTAAGAGATGTTCCTAATACAGAATATTGTTATTATTATTATTATTAGCACCGCGTCTTACTACCCGTTCAGGTTATACGCACTTACGATAATGTGTAATGGTAGGGTGATTGTGAGATGAAATGAAGGACCTACAGTTTAACGTGGGATCCGAACCACGGTGGAGGCCTGGCATTCCCCACATTCACAAGATGTCTTGTCAGAGGTGAAGGAAGGATTTGGTAATCAGATAAATCTGTGCCGGGACCGAGGATTGAACCCCGGCCACCAGCACAGAGATCCGACACCTTACCCCTAGACCGCCAGGTCACCCCAGAATATTGTTGAAATATTAAATGATATCTGGATAAAAATTGCGTTGAAAAGTCCGTTTTTTGACCATTTCATAATGGCTTCACAGCTAATCACTGTGCGCAAATCTTTATTCTGTCTTAATGGGGATATACTGTAGTTATTAACAAGAAACTTTGTCGCTTTGTCTCTCATCAACACCGCGGAAAATGTCGAGTAGTCTTTTAAATACAAATGTACTGCACGTATTTCTGGCATATCTTGGTCTTTTCTTTTCCTTTCTACTCCCATAACGGTGACCTGGTGGTCTAGGGGTAAGGTGTCAGACTTCTGTGCTGGCGGCCGGGCTTCAATCCTCGGTCCCGGCACATATTTATCTGATTACCAAACCCTTCCTTCACCTCTGACAAGACATCTTGTGAATGTGAGGAATGCCAGGCCTCCACCGTGGTTCGGATTCCACGTTAAACTGTAGGTCCTTCATTTCATCTCACAATCACCCTACACATTAGCGTAAGTGCGTATAACCCGAACGGGTAGTAAGACGCGGTGCTAATAATAATAATAATAATAATAATAATAATAATACTCCCATAACTCGTTGCTAGCCAGGAGATGAGTTGGGCTTGCTCTGATGCACAGTTTTTCTTCTTCTTTCACTTGTAAATAGAGATGCAACATAAAGCGACGGACATGACCACATTCTTTACCCACGAGGACCCTCTATATTTAGTGTAAACTGTTCAACATCCTAATAACACGTATGCGTTATAAAACCGCCATCTTGATTACGTCATATCTAAAAAAAATAGCTCGAGGGTATGAACCATATACCCATCATATTCGGTTTCAACACCCTTTTTTCCATATAGGAACTATCAGAATATATAGTATGTACCTAAATTAAACTGACTAAAACGGTTGTTTGTTGTGTTCCAAGGAGAATTTTGTTTTCTGTCCACAGAACTTTAGGACTGCGTCTATGATTTCCGAGGTACAAGAAATTTTTTCAGTCCATTAAGAAGAGGTTCCCCGACTGCTTCTCGGGAAAACTTTTGTTTTAACGATACTTCTCAAAAGTCTATTTTTTTAATGTAAAAACAAGAACACCAAAATCCACACAACAACAGCGTACCCTATCGATATAATCTGAGAGAGAAAGATACATTAAGCCTATGCTTGCAAATGTTTTGCTAACTAATTTATAAGTTTGTAAACTTTTTGTGATAAAATTTCAAAATTTGAAAAAAAATAATATATCGTGGATATTGAATCAAGCTTGACATGTTTATATCATGTACATAAAATAAACATTATTAACTTTATTTGTTACTGATTAAAACTATACTAATCGAGAGTGACTTTACCCGTTTCTGTGTCCGCGTGGTCTAACGCGCAAATCTCGTACTAGACTAGACTGCTGAATACGGAGAGATCGGAGTTCGATCCCGGTCAGGTGCACTAAGAGTGGTTTTCCCTAAGTGGTTTACCACTCTCCCTCGACGCAAATGAGGGTGCACTTTCTCTAAACTAAGCATTCCTAATCCTTAACCCATTAGTGTAGTTAGTAAATAGGTGTATAACCCGAACGGGTAGTAAGACGCGGTTTTAAGAATATATATGTATGAACTAGATTTTTTTTTGTTTACCCATGTTTATGTGAATATATAGGTGTGTATACACATAAACATGTGTCAAGTCGTATTCGATTTTTTATATATAGTATACATGAAACATAGTAAATTTGTGTAATATTTATAGAAATATTTAAACTTTATTATTAGCATCGCACCTTAGTACCCGTTAAGATTATCCGCATTTATACTAATTGTGCTTATGTACTAGTATTGAGAAAGGTTACATTTAGAGGAAGTATACCAACATTTGCTTAGGGAGAGAGTGGGGAAAAAACCCCTTAGAAAAACCTCCTTAGGGCACTCAACCGGTATTCGAATCCCAATCTCCCAGTCATCGGCAGTCTAGTCTTTTGCGAGATTGACACCTTTGTCTATTCGACCAACGAACCGGATTCATGTTAAACTTGATTCGTTTTGTATTAGTATATAGCCTACATAATATATATAGTTAAGTTGAACATATTATAGATTTGAATGTTTGCTGATCAACCCTACAAAAATCGAATTTGACTTTAAAATGTGTATAAAGTATATTATGACATGATGTGTTAACTGAAAATGAAAATCAATCATGAAAAAAATTAAATTAAATCGTTCCCCTAAAATCTAATTCTGGTTAGTATATACGAGTATAATACTGTACTATATTTGGAAATCGGTTGGTGTTTAAATTTATGGAAAAATCGTTATTTGCTTAGAAATCTTAGTTCAACTCCCTTACAATTTCTAAATTCAAAATAAGAAATTAAGTTAAAATACAAAAAAATTGTAATTAGGAATATAAGAATTAAAATGTGTTCGTTCTATTGAACCATAAAAGTTAATTATAAAGTGAAAATCTCTCGACACATTAAAGTAGTTAACTGAATAATGACAGTGGCAAAGTTTTTTTTTAATTTGCTTTTCAATACAGTCCTCAGTATATTCAGCGAATTCTTTGAAATAGAGAAATTGTTTCATACACATACGCATTTGAGATAAACATCAAATTGGATTCTTCACTGTAGATATTCATGAGTTGTAAAATGATTTTATATTTACAAACAAATTATAAGAAATGTGTAGGTTCTCGTTCGGTATATTATTGGATTTTTCAGAGAGATATTGTGAAAACATTTTTTTAATGTAAGAAATTGAAAAGAAATTAAATTCTTGGTGATTTAATGTGCGTGAGATCAACAAGGTTTTGAAAGAAAGTTATTCAAGCTTAATTAAAATCAATAAAATTGTAAATAGGTATACCAAATGTGTTTCATTAAATTCAATACATTTTATGACGTTAAAATTAATAATCTATATCAATCCAACAATGGATCCTTTGTGTTCATCTTAAAAAAAGTTTAAGTTGAATTTTTATAAGATTTTAGAACGAAACATTCAAGGTCACAAAAGTGGTAGGTAGCACTCAAAACGAAAGCTAAAAGAGATAATATACCTAATATAAATATAATTGTAACACATCGATGGGCTTCCGGACTTAACATCAGGCTCATTTAGTCTTGTTTTTTGGTGATGGGGAAGTCGGGGTTAAAATCCCATCCAGTTGTTACGAGGGTTGTCTTTCCTAAATGGTTTTCTGTTCTCCCTCCACGCAAATAAGGGTAAATTTACTCTTAAATCTACCATCAATATGCCTACCCCGTTATCACGATAAAATACGTATAGCCCTGACAGCTGGTAAAACGTAATTGATTAATAATATAATTGTATAAATAATTGGTTAGTTTCGTAAGTCATAAATAATTTTCTAAAAATATCTGTGTTTTATAATCTACGAGTATAAGTTTTAAAACGTGAAGCCATTTATTCCAATAGTGATTCTAATTCTGTCAAACAGATTTTCAAAATTATTTTTATTATTATTATTATTATTAGCACCGCGTCTTACTAACCGTTCGGGTTATACGCACTTACGCTAATGTGTAATGGTAGGGTGATTGTGAGATGAAATGAAGGACCTACAGTTTAACGTGGAATCCGAACCACGGTGGAGACCTGGCATTCCCCACATTCACAAGATGTCTTGTCAGAGGTGAAGAAAGGGTTTGGTAATCAGATAAATCTTTGCCGGGACCGAGGATCGAACCCCGGCCGCCAGCATAGAAGTCTGACACCTTACCCCTAGAACACCAGGTCACCCAATTATTTTTAAAATGGAAGGTTACACCCTGAGGATATGCTTAAAAAAAATGACTTTCGAAATCATTCAAAGGTTAAGCCACACTTTCAGACGAAAATTTATTTCGACAGAAATTTCTAGAGCTCAATCAAACATATTTTGTTTGTCTTTTCTTTTAAATAAGCCATTTACTTTGAGAATTATCATATTAAAGTTTAAAATTTGTCAATAGCGAAGCCACAATCTATAATATAATTTATAAATATCCCGAACGGTTACTAAGATGCAATGTCAACCAAAACAAAATCTCTCTCTCTCTCTCTCTTTCTCTCTCTCTCTCTCTCTCTCTCTATATATATATATATGTGTGTGTGTGTGTGTATGCCCTAATTTATATATTATATGACCTAATTTATGGTAGATATGAATGTATGGAAGTTGTTATGACAGGATTCTTGATTTCATAAAAAGAAACCGTTGGAAGTTTCTCAAAAAATCTAGCTATAGTTTTGAAAGAAAAAATAATAATTCAGAACTACCATTGAATGTTATCTACAACCTTTCTGCAACACAGGAATAAAGTGTTTGAATTGAAATGTGGAGAGCCAACATTGTTTCTTTATCAGAAATAACTTCCAAAACTGAATTTGCCAAACCCTCTTGAGCGTTTTGTTCCCACCCATAGAGTAGAGAGTTTAAGTTATATTCCATTATGTTCCCAATAATATCCCGAGGTAAAGAGAGGGTCCATGCGTGGAAACATCTCCAATATCTTCACCTCTTCTACTCGGATATCCCAGAAAGGGAAGAGAAGGGTTTTGTCCACAAAGTCTGACCTTCACTTTAATCATTCCATTCGACCGGTTTCAAGGGAAACTATGGCAGGGTGCTTCGAGGTGGGGGTTGCTTTCATGGCTTTCTATTTTTGTCCTGCATGTCTTACTACCCATCTGGGACACACAAATAATGGGTCAGGGAATACTAAGGTATACATTAGAAGGAATGAGATTTAATTTTAGGTGAGGAAGAGTGTAAAGCCATCAAGGGGAAGGGGGGAGAGGGGTGACTCGATAACCCCAGTTGGGATTCAAACCTCGATTTTTCCCGCTACCAGAAAACAAACAAAACTAGATAAAAGCGTTGGTCCTCGTGCCCACAGCTGCGGGTTTTATAGTCATTAGGTTTACACTTACAAATACACTAATATATAACTAAAACGTCCAATAGATATTAATTGGTAGTAATTAAAATATTATAGGAGGTATCTAAAATGTTTATTTTAGAACACAAGTTTGTTAATACAGAAAGAATTTGTTTTCCAGTAAAAAAAAATAAAAAGTTAAAAACTATCTAACGCTCGGTTGACCACCCTCATAGTCCTGTCCTGCCCAAACACTTTCTAAACCTCTAAGTGATGGTCGTCTTCAAGTGTACCAAAAATGTTTGTTTGTGAAACATGAACCCCCACCATCACCCCTTCTGAAAAACGCACACGTCCCATTTTCCAGTTTATAGGGAAAACCTTTCTAACTCAGTTCGTGTCGTCTAAATAAAACAAGGGTTTAACCACCCCCTCCCCACTTCCACGACACCCCATCTCACATCTCAACACAAAGGTTAGTTCAATGACAATAGAGGGCGGAAGGGGAAGTTCAGCATTGTTGTTGTGTTCAGAGGAAGGAACCGAGGGGAGAGGGGTTGGCTGTTAGGAGTCACTTTGAAATTCCCAAATAATTGATTGGACACAATAATATTCTATTAGACAAATGGGTGCTCGGGATAATAGAGTCGATTCATTGTTTTCTCCTAGTGTCGACACATCGCATTATAACGTACCTACCTTTCTACTCTCATGTGACGGAGAAAGCCGCGTCACAAGTAACTGAGCAGCTATTAATTATTCATCACTATGTGTGAATAACGAAATTAATATATTAGTTCAGTGTTTCTCGAAGTTTTGGTGATGGAGGATTACCAAATTTAAGTTATGGACAATGGTGTAATTAGTAAATAGGCATGTAACCCGAACGTAACCGGCCACGTGGTGTAGTGGTCAGTGCACCTGGCTACGAGCCTAGGGGTCCCGGGTTCGATTTCCGGCTGGTAACTTTGGTATTTTCCTCTTCAAGGGTATGGTTAATTAGTCCTAAGTCAGGTTAAGACTCACCCCGGATCCACGATATCATGATAGCTATCGTCACATCATCTCATTACGGGTACGACGTGTAGACAACCTCCTATGGTGTACCCTGGGCAGTGCTTTGTGCCACTAGTGCGACTAATAGTCTACATACAGGCGACCAAAGTCTCTCCTGGTCAAATGTGACATACAATAAAAAAAATTAAAAAAACGTGTAGTAAGACGTGGTGCCAAAAAAAATAGGTCGCCTATTTAAAGGTAAATTTTCTTATATCGCGGTATTTCTTCCAAGAATGGCATTTCTGAAGCTTCAAAATTACTCTAGCATTCGTCAATTTTCTTAAGGGTTTCTGTTGTAACCTTGTTAAATAATAGCTTTCTTTGTTTGAGAATATGTATATGTTTCTAATCATTTGCTTTTTTATCTTTAAACAGTGACAGTTCACGTGTAATTCGATCCTTTTCGTGAATTAATATAAAAAAACATAATATCTAAAATATAAGGATTTTAAACCAATTGGGATATTTTGATACCTTTCATCTCTATTTAGGAGTGAAACAAATTTTTAAATAATCAAGATATTCTTAAAAGCGTGGGATTTCAGAATGTTTACAACACGTCTCAAGCACTACAGCAGGTTAAAAGTACCTGTAGGCCCTACCGTCCACAATATAACTGCAAACTTACAAGCATCGGTGGGCACGAGGACTAAATATCAGGCTCATTTAGTATGTTTTGCCCGTGATGTGGAGGTTTAGGCACGAATCTCAGCTGTTTTTACTGAGGGTAATTTTTTTATCATAAATAATTTACTTGGTCCCCTCCACACAAATGAGGATATATATCCCCTAAAATTCTACATTTCTCATTCTTATGCCATTAACGTAATTAAAATTAGTACACACCAAATGGATACTATGACGTGGCAAAGAAATAAAAACAGGCTTAAAAATTAAATAATATTATTTGTTAGTTCTTACCATCGGAATTCATATAATTTTAAAAATAGACTTTTATTCCCTTTTTTTCACCTTAATGACTTACATCTGTCTCCATCCCTTTTCTTTAAACCTATAGGCCCCGTTTCAGAAAACGTAATATATAAAAGTACAGTTGTAGCTGACCACCATTTCCAGAGAAAATGTAAATAAAACCGAAGGTTAATTACACCGAGAATATGCATACTTAACAGAAATTACACAATGTTAATTGTGAATAATGATGTGTTTAATATGTACTCGTATATACCATTTGGGATGAATGGCAATGATAATAATACTAAGCATCGCGTCTTACTACCCATTCGGTTTATACGCTAATGGCAATGATGTAGTCGATGCTATTATTGGAAGCTTTATATTCCGATGTTTTAAGAATGACCGATTCCAATTAACATCGGAATTTTACTGCACATCACAAAATTAAAAGTTAAAAATTAAAATGTGCAAGGTAATGATGATATCCCTGATAGAAGATCTACCTAACTGAACATCGCGTTTAAAAATCAAACATCTGGCGAGTATGGAACATTTCCAGTAACCGTAGTCAGGAAGTTTTATTGCGACAGACTCACAGCTAACACGGGAGATAAAGTCAAAAATAGCAATGATCAAAGCTGCTTTCAACAAGAAGAGGATGCCACTGATTGTCAAACTGAACCTGGAGATGAGGAAAGACCAAGCGAAGCGCTACATATGGAGCATCGCTTTGTATGGAGCTTAAACATTTACTTACTTACTCTATGGCACCAGGGACTCGAAAGATCATTTACCACACTCACAAAAATACGTCACCTATCCCTATCTTGAGCTAATCCTATCCAGTCTATCTCGTTACACCCTCTCTCTCAGGTTTATTAAAATGTTATCCTTCCATCTGCATCTGGGTCTTCCCAGTGGTCTTTTCCCATTGGGTTTGCCATTCAATACCCTGAACGCGGTTCTATAAACTCCCATTCACGCTGTATGACTTGCCCACCATAACCTGCAAGATTTTATTACCCTAACAATGTCTGGTGATGAGTACAGGGTATGCAGAACATCATTATGTAGCATACTCCACTCCCCCACTATCTTAATCCATTTTTGTCCAAATATATTCCTAAGCACCCTGTTTTCGAACAACCTAAATTTATTTTAGTCATTTAAGGTAAGAGGCCATGTTTCGCACCCATAGAGAGAGAACATCCGGTAAAATTATAGTTTTGTATATTCTGAGTTTTACATTTCTTGACAACAGGCGAGACGCCAACAACTTACTTATCGAGTAGTTAACAATCATTTCCCGACTGTATTATTTTCCTAATTTCCAATTTAATATTGTTATCGCTAGTTAAAATTGTTCCTAAATATTTGAATTCATTAACCCTACCAAATGATATGCTGAATGCTGTAATATATAAATTATCGACCCCAATCTGTGTTTTCTGTGTTATCATATATTTAGTCTTTTCAGCGTTCACTCCTAAACCTATTTCCTTACTAGCCTCTAATAAAATGTCTGCACTTCTTGCAACAGCTTCCTTATTATTACCTAACAAAGCTAAATCATCCGCGTACCCTAATAGCTGCAATGTACCCTTCAATGTCAACCCCTCCCCCACTCTCGTGCATTACCCTAGTAGCATACTCTAAGGCAAGATTAAAGAGTAATAGGGAAAGTGCATCTCCATGTTTCAATCCATTATGTATTTCTAAAGCATCTGATAGGTGAGATCCAAACCGTACCCTGCCACATTTATATTAAACATGTACACCCAGGAATAAGGAGAAGGAATATTTGGAAAGCTTTTGAGATGTGCTCCTGTAGAATAATAGAGAGGATATAGTATGAAGTTCTAAGAAGAGTGAATTAAAATAGAACCTCTCTCCAGGCTACCATACGAAGAAAATCTAACCGGTTGTGTCACATTTATGAGAAGAAATGGCTTATTGAGTGATGCCATAGAAGGAAAAGTGGGGAAGAAAATGGGACCAGGAATACCACAAATGCAATTGACCGATAACCTCAAACAAGGAAATAAAATGAAGTTTCAGGATCTAAAAAAGGAGGGGGATGATAGGACATGCTCGAGGACTCAATTTGGACAAGGCGATGAACCTGTAGAAAGACAGAACACTTAATATTATTAATAATATAATGTATGTCCAAACTAAACTCCGGTTATGTGTTCGAAGATAGTGAATATACTTGAAGTAGCACATTAAATCTAACAATTCAGTACTATTGTTGGAACATTACCTGTCCAAAGCATTGGTTGGCACGTGGTTTAAGACGTCAGCCTCATCTGGTCTGGTTCGACTCTGGTCGGGAGGTAGGGGCTAGAATCGCGGCCGGGCTTATTGGCAGTAATTTTTACCTAAATGATTATTTCCTCTCTCACCACGCAAATGTAGGTACAGTTCCCCTCAATTCTATCTTTCACGCACGTATACCTCATTAGCGAATAGTCCGGACGGATAAAAGGACACGGAACACAAATTAAAAACCGTAATAACTTACGCTTTATGAACACACACACCTGTGGTCATGTGATATAGGGCGTCAATCTCACAATGGACTTAGTTTTCTGAAAAGGGTAGGTCAGGGCTCGAATCTCATCCGAAAACACTGGAACTTGTTTTCTACTCGAGGTTTATCACAGAGGTTTTTATTTCGAGCTTCTCTTCTCCCTAATGCGGGTACATTTACGCTAAGTTTCTCCTCAGAGAATGTCGTTAGTAATCATGGCGCTAAATATACTAATTAAAAGTAAAATTATCGGGATGAAAAAAAAAGCTCTCTACCAACTGAGATCTAATGTCGGAGAATAATGACTCTTTCGCCTGCGGGTTTCCACACACCTGGGACCTACACCTAATCGTTGACAAGGTGAATGTTTATGTTAGTAACCAACAGAGATTACGCGCGTAAGTAAACATCAACTTATAGCTAATTATACGCTTCTATCCATAACTTGAACCTCCAGTGCAGGTGTTGAAACGCTGATAACATAAGTAGGGAGCTTACAGAATTATAACGCAGGTTTTTTATTTTTTTTAGCAGGTGCTGCGCTTGACATTATTAACTAGAAACTATGAATCCATCGGGACGCTCATTATAGTGACAGGTGTTGGGAGAAGTGGGAGGGGGGGGGGAAGGACATGACTTATCAATGTCAACCCCCGTAATCTGCCTCACAGCCGGCTGAAGTAGGAGAGACGTATTCAAATTATTAATAAGTTGATTCATTACAGTTGGAGTCAGCTCAGTGCTTAATAATAAATACCTAGAAGGTTGCAGAAAACCTTTCTTTCTTTTTCATCCAGTGTGGCCACTCAATTTTTAGAATAAAATTATAACATAGTTCCTGGTTTTACTGGCAAAAAATGCCTATTTTTAAATGGCTTTTCTTCCGGTTGTGAGAATTTGAATAAATTATTCTGAATATATATATATAATTTTTGTATGAGTTATGTTAAACACGCTCCCAAGTTTTATTAATTGAGCAAATATTGTTTATAGGTATTCCTCCAAGATATTTGGAGTGGCCACCCTTCCCAAAAATTTGCCAAATTTGGATACTCTTAGAGAACAGATAAATCAATTCTTCTCATGAAAATACGGTAACAAGTACATTTAGTGAGTGATTCGAAGAGTAAAAATGAATGGAAATATCGATTATATTTATATGATAAACAGTACTAACAGTTTTGAACGAAAATTGGTAGAAAACAAAATAATATTTGTTTAATCAATGAAAGGACTATAAATAGAAAATGTATAGGATTAGTAGCGTATTATTGAATGTAGCCAGGATAAGTGCAGCTTAAATACATGTACCGTAGTGTGAAAATCTATATTCACTTTTACTTCTAGGTAAAATTATTCATAAGCCCGTGCAGATTTATTGAGAAAAAAAGTTTATAAATTCACTGAAAATTAGTTTATTATTTTGTAATAAGCTAACAACAGAACACATGCATTATCACTGGATAGTGTTAAAAATATAAATTTATTAAAGAGATGACCTAGTTTTAATTGTGTAGAAACATTTTTAATTTGTAAATTATTTTTTCATGTAAATATAAAATGAATTATTACACTTAATTGAGTTAGTGTTTTAATATGTTTTGAATAAAAAAAGACTCAAATATGTGCAGTATTAAAATGGTACGTGTACTCTTTGTGAAGTAATGAACACGTATCCTTGTTTTATTTATTAATAATTGGCAATGGAAACTGAAAATATATGATCGTACATCTAATAATTTAATGAGAAATCTATATGATTACTATATAAACTATATAGTTACACTATGATTTATAGTAGTAATTTATACAACTCTGAATGTTGGTTATTAATTGTAGCATACAATTCAACTATATTTCAATTAAACTATTTAATTGATTTAATCCTAAAATACACAATAAATAATAAATATTTATATTACTTGATATTGTGTTTTTCCAATATGAGCGATTGTGCTATAATTTGGCAGATTAATAAAATCATTACATATATTTTTTCAATAGCGTATTCAGAAAAAATGTAACTGCAATAAACAAATTATATTTAAATAACCAGATCAATACAGATATTATTTCGATGGTGGAGCTGTATAGTAATAATATTTTATTAAATTTTCAAATATAGCCAACTGAAAATGGTTTTACTTTAAATTTTGTTACACGGTCAATTAAAAATAAATCTTCCTTTCTATAGTCGATATTTTTCGAAACAAATAAACCATCATTTAAAAGTAGTTTTAATGATAATTGGTTTTTGAAATTTTTGTCACAAGCTCTAAAAGAATATAAGAAAGTTTTTACGATTGTGTCGCATCTCTTATTAAAATTAGATTTTGTATTTTATCTTTCTAAATAGAAATACTTAAGCACCCTATTATTAGGAACGTACATATCTACATAGACGCTATTATAACTTCCATGAAACCCGCTTCGCTGGCCGCATGGTTTGAGACGCTACCCTCACAATAGGCTAAGCTGCCGATAACGAGGAGATCAAGGTTCTAATTTTGGTCAAGTGTACTGAGGGTGGTTTAAAAAAAATGTTTTTCACCCTCCCTCTACGCAAATTAGGTGTGTTTCCTCTACAAAAAAAACCTTCCTAATCTCTAAAAACCATTGGCATAGTTAGTACAGTAGCTCCATGGCTTCTTTGGTGCTGACCGACAGCTCACAGCTGACTTCTGACAGTCAACATTTAGGTAGGTATACGAGTATACCAAAATTTTGACCGTCAGAAGTGACAGATGCTAAACACATGTTTTTGCAGATCATATGGTTCGGTGTAGGGATACATAATTTGGTCTGGTAACTTTTCAAAGCTTTTAGCTGTCAGTCAGCACCAAAGAAGCCATGAGGCTACTGTATATGGGCGTGTAAGCCGAACGGATGAAAGACACGGCGCTAAAAGAAACTTCAATACCATATACCATTCTGGGATCATAGATGTTCAAAGTTTCATAAAATCATCAATTTCTAGAATGTTTTGTGCTCATAAAGTAACACAAGACGTTAGGATACGCGACAAGTTGTTATTCTTATAACAGGGAAAACAGACCAACTTGGTGGCCGCGTATAGTCTAAAGCGTCATTCTCATTATACAGGCCTACTAGAGTGACGATGATGGGACGATCTAGGTTCGAATCTGAGATGGATATTCTGAAGGTGATTGTGCCTAAACGGGTTTTAAATCTCCCACCACGCAAATGCAGGAACACTTTCTTATCGCTAATTAGCGTGATTATTATATATGTGTATGGGTAGTAAGACGTAGTGCTAATATAATTTTTTAGATAGGCAAAACCATATTAGACTAGTTTGATGTTTAGTCGGCGTCCTAACCGATGTTTGTTTTTTGCACCACATTTTACTACATATTAATATTAATATAATTAATTAATATACGCATATGTACTAATTACGTAAATGCGATAGGGATGAAGGAGGTTGAATTAAGAGGAAACATACCAGCATTTGTGTGGAGGGAGAGTGAAAACCATTTAAGGGGTGGGGGGAACTCAGTAGACCCGACCGGGATTCGAATACCGATCACCCTATCATTGGTAGTCTAGTCTATTACGAGAGTGACACCTTATATAATGCGGCCACCGGAGCAAATTGGGTGTTACATAATAGTTTTATCCGACATGACCCCACAGCCGACAAATAAACTAAACGTACACTTTATTATCTCGGAGGTATTAAAGGTTGTGGTTGGTAGCTAATTAACACGGCTTACAACGAATTAGAGGATCACTCGGAAAATTGAAACAATCATGATATGCGAGATAGGAGACAAGCGTCGGCATCGGACCATGATGCGCACGATCGAACAACTGAAATGTATGCACGGGGATGATAATGGCCGGTAAACTACTGTTTATTCACTACTCGTATAGTAAACAATAAAGGAACTTCTCGGCGCGTTTGTTTCTGGATCGTTCAGGAAATATGACTAGTATAATATCTGACAAGAGTACCTTCATTGCCACAAACCATAGTTCAATGCGTCACTTGCACACTTCATCCGGTTATGAAGAAATAGCCCTTTTTTAATAAAATCGGTGACCTGGCTGTCTAGGGGTAAGGTGTCAGACTTCTGTGCTGGCGGCCGGGGTTCAATCCTCAGTCCCAGCACAGATTTATCTGATTACCAAACCCTTCCTTCACCTCTGACAAGACATCTTGTGAATGTGGGGAATGCCAGGCCTCCACCGTGGTTCGGATTCCACGTTAAACTGTAGGTCCTCCATTTCATCTCACAATCACCCTACCATTACACATTAGCGTTAGTGCGTATAACCCGAACGGGTAGTAAGACGCGGTGCTAATAATAATAATAATAATAATAATAATAATTTAATAAAATCAATTTTCTTGGATAACCAAGTAGTTTGATTGAATAAATTAATTACTCCTACATTTTTTTAAATTTATTTGAATTGTAACCCATCCGGGCTGTTTGTTTTTTCTTTCAGGTTATACGTATACATTTATGTATAAATTACTTTAAAATGTTAAGAATGAGGAAGGAGAGAGGAACGCTATTAAGGAAAGGCCACCCTCAGTACACCCGAACATTCAAACCTCGATCTCCCCATCATCGACCCTCTAGGCCAGGGGTCGGCAAACTACAGCCCGTGGGACAAATCCGGCTCACCATCTCTTTTTGTACGACCCACGAGCTAAGAATGGTTTTAAAATTTTCAAATTCTAATTCAAATCCAGAATCATTTTTCCTAACTTGATGTAAGTTCAGATGTCATTTCCATATTTCAAAATCCATTTGACCGTTTAATTGAGGAGCTTCCCAACTAACCTTCAACTGTAAATGATTAATCTACAGTGTGATTACATGCTCAAAGACTTATTATTATTATTATTATTATTATTATTATTAGCACCGCGTCTTACTACCTGTTCGGGTTATACGCACTTACGCTAATGTGTAATGGTAGGGTGATTGTGAGATGAAATGGAGGACCTACAGTTTAACGTGGAATCCGAACCACGGTGGAGGCCTGGCATTCCTCACATTCACAAGATGTCTTGTCAGAGGTGAAGGAAGGGTTTGGTAATCAGATAAATCTGTAGAGAGACCGAGGATTGAAACCCGGACCCTAGCACAAAAGTCCGACACCTTACCCCTAGACCATCAGGTCACCACAAATTTAAAGATAGGAATATAACAGAGTTCGATAAATGTCTTCCAAGCGATGAATATAGTTTATTGAGATTATATGTTTAGAGTTTTATGTATTAAGCATTTGAAAGCACCTACCTGTGCAAAAACACATTTTCAAAGATGAAATAAGTAAAATATCAATACAGGTCAGCATTAACATATAAACATTTGCAATAAATTTTAATGATATGTAGTGCAAACTTTGAACCCCAATTTGGTGAAATGTTATCTCAAAAAACGCAATCCCATTCTTCTCATTAGTAGAGCTGTATTTCAAACAATTGTAGTCTACTTATTATTATTATTACGTTACATTTTGCTTATAAAATTTCTGAAAACTTTTTTTCTTGTTATTTAAGTCGGCAGGCCTACCTACATAAATATCCTCGAGTTTACCTCTTGTCCCCCAGAGCCTAAAATATTTACTTTTTGACCCTTTACAAAAAAAAAAAATTGCTGACCCCTGCTCTAGGCTGATGTGAGAATGAATCCTTAGATCATTCTACAACCGAAGCGGGTCAAAATCTTTGTTGATCTCTTGTAAATTATTAACTAGACCAGTGGTTCTCAAACTGTTGTTCATGGCAATGTGTTAGCTGGTCCGCAGACAGGATCACAAAGGCGAAGAAAGGTTTGGAAAAGCTTAAACAGTACAAATTGGCAGGCTTTAAGAAACAAAGTTTGATAAAAAAAAAATATTTTAATGAAAACATGCCCATAAGAAGAACCTACGGCTTTGGCAAGGGAACAGATAGTTAGGTGACTGGTCCGCATATGCGTCGAATGCTTATCAAGTGGTCCGAAAAATGTATTGAATTATTATTACGTAGTCCTCTAATGTATCGAACGCCTACTATGTGGTTTGCAAAGGAATCTAATGCTTATAATTTGTTCCGCCAATGCATGATTGCTTATCAAATGTTGGGAAAAGTTTGAGGAAACGTTGAACTAGATCAGGGGTGACCAACCTTTTTTACGATCGGCCCATAAAGTGTTGCGTGTAAACCAGTCATTTTATAATAATAATAATAATATTTAGCACCGCGTCTTACTACCCGTTCGGGTTATACACTTTTAAGTACTAATTACGATAATGGATTAGGAATTGGGAAGGTTGAATTTTAGGAAGTGAACCCGCATTTGCGTGGAGGGAGAGTGGAAAACCATTTAAGAAAAAAAAATCAGTTAACCCGACTGAGACTCGAACCTCGATCTCCCCGTCCTCAGCAGTCGAGCTCAACACGACTAGCGCGTTAGCCAACTACGCCACCGGGGCGGGTGTAATTTTATTAGGATTCTATGATCATTCATAAGATAATGGAAGAAAATAAAGTTAATTGACATGAAGAAAATTATTTATTCACTAGGAATTGAAATAATTGGTAAGAATTATGAAATAGATGTTCACCACACGCATTTATTTCCTCTTCAAAAACTTATTTTAACTCTCTTAGGTAGAGTACCAGTGATTGAATCATATTGACGCAACGTAAAACAGGATCAATAAAATTATGAAAATGTATGTCTTTAACACACAAAGCCATTTTATGAATAATACAGTTGTATGGAAACAACTTCCTCTTTAAGTACTGTTCAAGCAAATAAACACACCATTTCTCTTTCCTAGCATAGTCGTAGCGACATCTGTCCATATCCTCTCAAGTTTATCCTATTTAAGTTTGCTCCCATCTACATCACATTTTTCTATAGAAATATTTTCACTGCCTTCTAGTTATGGTGGTCAATAATTGAGTTGTTGGCACGAACAACGTTGTAACTGACACTCTTATGAAAAGTGAGCTTTAGTTGGTACAAGGTTGTAAGT
>CABFOV010007796.1:0-14857 GCA_902141375.1 Timema poppense
TAAATAATACAGTCCTTTTTATAACTGGTTTATGATTTAAAAATTAACATGTGGTAAACCACGTGTGTTAAATAACTATCTTTACCTCATTTTATGTTGATTAATTATCTACTTATGCTCTCTTTCAGTCTTGACAGCAGATATACCTTTTTCAATTAAACTTTAAGTGTTACTGGTCACCTTGCAATGAGGCGATCAGTACACTAGCTAGACCAGGCCTGGCCAACCCAAATCGTCCCACGAGCCAATTTGATGAACTATAATTTTCCGAAAGTCATACATAAAATAAAAAACTATTTAAAAAATTGAAAATTTTATTTGATAAAAATGTATTTTTATTCATTATCTAAATCAGTGAGTGTAAGTTTGATTGGCTCTAGGGAATTTACCTTAACCCACCACAACCCACCACTCTATCTTCAGCTTCTACTATCCTTGGATTCCTCGTATCTTGCTGATCGGCTGTGGTGACGAGATCAGAGAGTGGTACTCCTGGCGAGATTTCATCAATTGAGTTAACCTGCTCTTTCTGGTCTTTGCCACAAGGAAAATGGACACTTTGCTGGATCCAGCGATGCTGACCTATTCCTATACGGCTGAAGGTTACGCGTGGTGATGATTGTTTGGGTGCCGAGGATTTGGATATTTCCGTCTACTTGCGATGCCTAGCTTACATCTATTCCCCCGGAATCATAGTCTCCGTGTCGGATCCTGATGAGTGGCTCTTAACCTGTCCAGACGACTACGACTGATAAACGACCCTCAAAGGGGTTGAATCCAACGAGGTGCCTTCTTGGGCGCGCAACCTCGTCGATTGCCACCCGACGCAGCGGGCGAATCAAGGGGCAGAAAATTGTAGCGTGCGAGCCACTACAACCTATAATTTATTTTCCTTAACCATACCATGCAATATGACACACTATCCCCAGCTAGTTGCAACTCCTCTAAGCACTTTTACTTAGACTCCGTGCCAAATGTTTTCAGACCTTTACGAGCTCTCCCGAGAGTTGTGTGGTAATCTCCGCTGTCTAGTGAGCAAGTCTGCCTGCTACAAGAAGTGGACCTGCACATTAGTCCTTTGTATGGCGTAATAAGCGACTAACATTCTCCCTTAACTATGATCAGGAACGGTATACCTATATACTCTGACACCCTAAATATATTATTAACTCACACCTTTTTCTACCTTTAGAAGTCCTTAGGTATATACAGTGGAACCTGAATAATTCGGACTTCCGTAATTTGAAATTGTCTTTGGTTCGAATTTTTCGCTCGGTCCCGTGAATTTTGTATTAAAAAATGTTAAAAAATCGTGGATGATTCGAATTTTGTTTTGGTTAGTTCGAACTTTTCGTAACTTGTAATGTACTATACAGTATTGTTTTCCTACTTCTATTTGCAGCACCATGGTGTTCTATTTTTGGAAGCAGGGGAGGTGTTGGGATGCTGTAAGTACCCTTCATGATTCTCCCCCTTCCCCGCTAAGCCATACATCTTTGTTTACGTGTACAGTTGTGTACTACGTTAGTCAAGGTCGAACCTTTCGAGCGGGTATGTGCACTGTTCTTAGTGATTCGGCCGCAGCGATATTCTTGTAACGTGCGAGTTTATTTTGCGTTTTAGTTTTGTTTAGTACATACCAAAAAACTCAGGCTTTTTTTTTTTACAAAGTTGCAACAATGTAAGTGATTCAATTTTCCAGTCAATAAATCAATTAGAATCATACACTATGACTGGGAGACTTAAATCAATTAAAATCGCTGACTTTTTAAAGAAATTGTGAACAAATTATGTACAAATACATTAAATAAAGTTTTAGACCTTGGTTGAAAACTTAACTGTGTTTCTTTTAAATTCCTTTTAAGAAACTTATTTAGTTCGAATTTTTTCCTGGTCCCTTCAAGTTCGAATTATCCAGGTTTCACTATATAGTGGTGTTTGATCTCCAAGTGTCACTCTTAATGGCACTACTAAACTTGTTGGATAACAGAATGTTCGACTTTTCAAAATATAAGCAAAATTCTAGTCTTTGCAGTTATATGTATTTTCTAAACTTATTTTTAAGTGGCTCTTCCAGCCAGAACATCTTGAACTCAAAACTTTATTGGAATATTTAAATATTGAACTCTAAAGATTTGTTTATCTGTAAACTCAGAACTTTGACTTAAAATGTAAACTTTAACTCAAACTATTATTAGTCGTCTTTTATATCTTTACAGTAATTTTTTTGTCTTTCGCCGCCCCTCCTTGCCGTTGGCCTAATCTGTCAGGGTAGCTTGCAGGGAGTGGTAGGAACAATGGTAAAATATATGGTTGGGTTCGAAATTATACCGATGGCTCTGTTTTGTGGGCTTATTAGTAGCACTAAGAGTTAATACAAAAATGTGATGTTAAAAGAGGTTACAAAAGAATATAAGAACTTTGACATATGCACTCGTGAGAAAACTGGCTTAGTGAGGGATACTTAACTACCGGCTTGACTGACACCGCTCGCGACCCTCCTTACAGAATAGAACCCGGTACTCTGGGCAAAACGGTTGCCCTCTAGCACAAGTACCCGATGACGGGCAGATTGACTACCTCTGAGTAGATCTTAATGTGTCAGCCGGGTTAGTTCTAAACCAAAACCCTTTTAGAGTTCAATTCAGCCCAGTTGCCAAGCACAATGAGGACAAGTTGTTATGAGTTGCCAGCATTCTTTCCCAATGTTTACTAACTCATCACAAGTTTGCTAGATTATTATTATTATTATTAGCACCGTGTCTAACTACCCGTTCGGGTTATACGCACTTACGCTAATGTGTGATGGTAGGGTGATTGTGAGATGAAATGGAGGACCTACAGTTTAACGTGGAATCCGAACCACGGTGGAGGCCTGGCATTCCTCACATTCACAAGATGTCTTGTTAGAGGTGAAGGAAGGGTTTGGTAATCAAATAAATCTGTGCCGGGACCGAGGATTGAACCCCGGAAGCCAGCACAGAAGTCTGACACCTTACCCCTAGACCACCAGGCCACCAGTTAGCTAGACCAGTTCATACAGTCACTTAGTTTCAACACTGTTATGTTAGTTTTAAATAAACACCCCAATCTAGGGCAAGGGTATTACATTCACCCTGGTTTTAATCGAGATATTGGAACACATTTCCAATATATATACTATATATCAACAATTATAACAAAAAATCACTACACTTTACATTTTTCTTTAACTAGCCTGGAATTTCATGACACATCATATTTTCAACTAAACTTAGTGGTATTGTCACATTGACATTGGGTAACTCTGGTGAGTCTGCACTTTTACCTCTAAAATATTAGTTTAATTATCTGAATATGTATATAAAATGACGTGACAATAACACAACATAAAATCATTACATAACTACAAACAAGTAAATTATTAAAATACCTCCCCCCAATACTTGCCTTTGCTTAACTAATTAATTTATCAAAGCTTACTGTTGAACCACTAGAAATCATGTAATTTTCTAGTTCCCTTTGTAAGTGTGTCAAAACATCTAAAACTCTCTCTCCAAATTACATTTTTTCTCTCGAACTGCATACCTTTCAGATATATTTCACACATTGCAACAACCCATTCACTAAGGTCCAATAAAAAAGCATGGTATTACGTATTGTGTCTGTAGACCAACACAATTCCACTTGTACTTTTGCTTACTTTTTGAACCCTCAGAATAGAATATACATCAAGCAACCAGATTCTATAGTTTGACAGATTTTGAAATAATAAGACTTGGTGTACTAGTTTGCTTTAAATACTGTTCATTGTGTATATGTTCTTATTGTTGTTGAAGAGGTTTTGGTCAGTATTATACTAATTTCAGGTGACTTCAATATTTATTTTGTGAAATAAGATTTATATTCAGTTTGTCTTTGTTTGTAACACGTGATGAAAAGGCATGGCCGTATGTTAATATTTTTAGGAAGGGAGAATCAAGAATTTAAAACAATTGTGTACTACTGAGTCTTACTACCTATTTAGGTTAACCACATATTTACATCTATGGTGTAAGGATAATAAAGATAGTTTAGAGGAAATGCACATACTTTAGGGAAAAACACCCTCAGTACACCTGACTCGAATTCGAACCTTGATCTTCCCATCGCCAGCAGTAAATTATATTGCAAGACCATGCAGTCATTGATGAAGTTTTAAGAACATGATTATAATGGTTGTGTAAAGGAGTGAAATAAATTAAAATTAAACTATTACCAGTATGTGTATTAATTTATTAAAAAAACAAACTAGCACATCTGTCAAAACAATAACAAGTGTTGGTGATATTATTCTATTTCTTGAAATATATAAAAATAAAGAAGAAACCATTTCATTTAAATAAAAGCGTTTAGATTAAATAATTACAATGTCCTTTTTGCAACATAGATCTAAAACATGCCTTAAAAATGTGTTGCCATATTTCCTTTTCTAACCATACACTATATATCCAGTAACTGATTAAATTTTAATTCTGCTTATCATCAAAATTCTAGAGTATGAGAAAGGCACATGTTTGCACCTTTTTAAGTAAATGTTGACCATTTTAAACAAATTCATGAACCGTTTTATTTCACAATAAGGATTTGCTCAGCTAAAATATATCGTGCAAGATCAAGGGACAATTCATCTAGTAATTCCAATTTAAATTCAGTAAAAAAATCAAGATACACTAACAAATTAGTTAGTATGTGTCTATTAATGTTATTTATCTAACTGTCTATATGTACATAGGATGTAAAAAAGCCACTTATAGATAAGCTGGAAACCTCAAATTATGCAGACAGGTACAAGACCAAACTAATGGTTGGTTTGAGAACTAATGAGCAGGGGTGTAGTGGGGGAGATGGAGTTTTTCTTTAAATATGGATGAGGCATATTACTCGAACAGGTAGTATAGTGCAGTGCTGGACAAAAATAATAGTAATTATATATATATACACAAGGAGTTTGTCATTTGTAAGTTGATGACATATTATAACTTACTATCAAACCTAAGAAATAGCAATTATTTTAGACAGTAGCAGTGAAACTTTATTTGTGTCAGAGGGCAAAGGGGGACTTCAAGTAGGGTAATAAAAGTAGCACAAATGTTTTTAGAGACTTTCTACCCTCCTCTACCCCATTTAATGTTACAAAATTGGATGGTTCTATGAGCTAATGTTAGCAGTCCTTGTTTGGAGAATTTTTGAAAATTTTAGTCTTTAAAAAGCTATTTATAATAGTGCTCCCCCCAAAAATTTTGAAATTTGGATATTTCTAGAAGCTTTTTGAAGTAACCTTTCGATAGTGTGTTGAGATTTGGATGCCCCTGAAAACTTGTAGGAAGTGCTCACTCATTTTATTTAAAAATTAAATGCCTCTAGGTCTTTTACGTGGTCTTCCACTAGAATTATTTTTAAAAAATTGGATGCCCTAGAAGTTATTTAAAATGATCCTCACCTGGATTTTTTTTTTAAATTTTATTGTTTGTCTTTAGAAACTACAGTAGCCCCATGGCTTCTTTGGTGCTGACTGACCGCTGACAGTCAACGTTTAGGTATATAACTAAATTTTGACCGTCAGAAGTGACAGCTGCTAAACACATGTTTTTGCAGATCATATGGTTCAGCGTAGGGATAAATAATTTGGTCTGGTAACTTTTCAAAGTCGTCAGCTGTGAGCTGTCAGTCAGCACCAAAGAAACCATGGGGCTAGTGTATTCAAAGTGGTCTTCCCTTAATAAGACTTTTTGAAAATTTACTTCTTTTAGAAACTAATTTGAGTGGTCCCTCACTTGGATTTTTTTTAAATATTATATGCATATAGAAGCTATTATATTTGGAGTTACCCCAATAATTGTATGCTTCTAGAAGCTATTTAGTGTGATATTTGCCTGGAAATTTTTCGAAAATTAAATGTCTCTAGAAGGTATTTGGAGTGGTCCTTCTCTGACAAATTTTTGAAAAGTGAATGCCTTTGTAAGTTATTTGAAGTTTGATACAAGACGATCTTTAAATTTGGTATTAAAAACTTTGGAGCATTTTGGGGGGAGGAGGGAGTGAGTGTTTGAACCCCATAAAGCCTCTTTATCTTCACCCATGGTCCCTTTAAACCATTATGAATGGCAGATGCAAGCAAGTTAACCCTCAACACCCCTGCGACAACACTGCTACTTTTGGGACTACACCCCTACTAAGAAGCTTGAAATTTCAAAAACTAATAGAAAAAGATCACATCTATGTAATCAAGAAAATTTTGAAAGCAGGTAAAGGGACCTACATAGAGACATAAAAGTTTTAATATCTGAAAAATTCAAATAGAAATTTGAAAAATTTATAAAAGCAATAGAAAAAGCTAACCAGTTTGATAGAAAATGTAAAAAGTGTGAGGAAGGTAGAGGGGGCCACCCCAGAAAACCAGCAAAGTTTTATCATTTTAAAATATTAAATAGAAATACAGGAAATGGTGGGTTTGATAATAACAGATGCTAGCATTAACAACAATCAGTAAAGGGATGAAGCATTAGAGGCATAGCACTTGGAAGAATTATCAGCACTCAAGAGAGGAATGGAGGTTCAGAGGCAGATCATAATTCAGCAAAATCCGAAATCAGTATTTAGTATCAGAGCATGAGTGTGTGTCAACAATGTCAGCAACTAGGAGAATGCTGTTCACTTGAAATTTTATCAGCATCATCAACAATCATTTGACCTAGTTTCAACCACAACTTCTTCAGAGTATAGAGTTCCCAATTGTCCTTCTTGCACAGCTCCATAAGGGTGTTTCTAAAATGCACATCCAGGGATGTCCCTAAAGTAAAAAGGAAAAGTACAGACACTAATGATTTTGAAGCTTGATGTAATATTATAGCTTCTTTACTAAACATTATTTATCAATAATCACTAATCACATCATTCGAAAATTAAAAGTTAATGGAATATTAAAACAGGTGTGAGAAACAAAACATCACCACAATATTGTAGCTGACTTTGTGAATCCAATTTTAAATACAGTTATATAATGCATAAAATGAGCAAACTTATCCATAACTCTATAAATAAATCCAAACTACAGTTGAACTTAGTTGTAACAAGTAAAGAAATATGTTTTTCTAATTTATTGTTTTGCTATACAGTGAAATCTCTTTATAGCAAACACCTTTCAGGATCAAGACAATGTCTGTTACTAAGAAGTATTCGTTATTTGGAAAAATATAATTGTATTCTTAGATTATAGTGTGTGAACACAGTTTAATCTATATGGACCTATATACTGTGGTTATTAACTACAACAATCTAACTACTGTAATGTACAATGTATGCCATATAGTAATTAATTCAAGTGAATAATTATTGTACATAACTTACTGTACAGATTGCATTAAATACAGAATACGCAAATAAAATAAAATATGAAAAGTAGGCCTTCTCTATAGTAGGCCTATATGTGTGAATGAACAGAGACTAAACTGATTAAACAACCCATGCTGAAAATTCGGAAAGGGAGGGAGGTACGATCTTGAAGTACTATAGTCATTACTATGTAGGCTATTTTAGAAATTTTTCCTAGAGGGGCAAAGATGGTTCACACTTTGCGTAAGGCAATTGCATTCCTAGAGTAAAATATGGAGTGACCTATTTTCAATTTTTGTCCCTGTTTGGAGACTTGTATACATAAATATGCGTCAATAGCTGTGTTCACGTCCATTATTGATAAGGCCTGTTATGGGGAAGTTGTTTTACTATAAGAGCTAATGTTATTTTGGCAGGGAGATTGTGTCCGTTATTAAGAGGTGTTCGTTAAGGGAGGCTTCACTGTATATAGTGACAGGTTGTTTTAGTTTACTTGGTTGTTTCTCTAGTTTTTCATTTATTTTGCAGTTTTATTTCTTTGCTTTGTTTCTCTAGTTTTTCATTTATTTAGCAGTTTTATTTCTTTGCTATCAGTTCTACAATTTATTTTTATTTATGTTTTAGTATTATTTGTCTTGTAAATGAGAGAAGTTGGACTAAGCCAAAATACACTAGCTCTGGTACAGTTTTCACAATAATAATTGTTAAGAATAAACTTGCAACATTTTGACTAATTTTTTCACCGCATTTTAGTACCAATTCAGGTTATACATATACATTGAGTATGCTAACTGATTAGGGCTGAGGCAGATAGAATATGAATATAAATGTATTCACATTTGCCTGAAGGGAGAGTGGGTTCTTTTCTACTAGAGGTCATGCTAAATTAAAATTTGCTTCACACTATCTCTTAAAAAAATGTCAAATTGTTTTTCCTTACTTGCAGGGCTGTTATGACCACGACGCAAAATGAATTTGCGACTGTTAGCAGAGAGACGCTAGACTTTGCGTCAAAAATGGCCAATCACTTTGCAAAAGCAAAGTCCTTGCGAGCGCATATATTTTCCTAGTAGAGTGACGTTAATTTGCGCAGACATTTTACTTGTCCTTTGGTTTGTGTTACGAGGTTATGTATGCTAGGTTTTGTAATTTATTAGGTGTTTTGTGTTATCTGATCTAAACTTGCAATCTCATTAGCCCTATCGTATATAAAAATCTCAAAACATTTTTGTGTGTGTTTCACATAATCTAGCTTTAAATAGGCCTATATCATAATGTAGGCCAAGAGTGGGGATAGTATGCTTACACTAAGTGTTAAAATAAAAATTCTTTGAAACAAAACACTTACAAAATGCATTATTATTCACCATCAACATACGGATAGTTAGGACATTTCAAAATTAAGATTAATTGTTTTTAGGTTTTATAGTAGGTGGAGGTTAGTTAGGCTTCAACATATTAAGGCCCTGACACAGACTCTGTATCCGTAGGTTCGTGGTCCGTAAGAAATTGATGCTACAATATCATATTGCTCTGGCCACAGAGTCCTTATCCGTAAGCCCTTACTCCGTAGAAGTTGCCCAACTTTAACTTTCTACGGACTACCAATCACAGCCGAGTAAATATGCTCATGCGCCTTGAAATAAAGAAAGAATAGCAGTGATAGAATCCGTCGCTATGGAAACATGTACAAAATGAAAAGATGGCTACACGCGGACCTATTTCAGAAACATTTTTCTAAAAATCTAAACACCCCGAGAATAGCGGATTCTAGGAAAGTATTTTCTGAGAAATACCAAGTTCTCAGAAATATTAGCTTTGCTCTTGTAAGTTCAACACCCCTATTATTAGGTTTATACTCCATTTACTAGCGTCATTTAATTTGTTGTAATTGATAAATTATGGATACTAGTGATTTTTCATCCAAAATATTAGTAGGCCTACATCTGTTTAGCATTTTCAGGCTATTGCAAACACTTATTATTTTAAGTTTGATAGTTAAAATAAAATTATAAATATATTTCTTGTGATTGTTCTTAACCTATATATTTTAATATAACTACTGGAAGTTTTCTCAACAAAGTTGTTTTTGGTTTCTTTGGTCAGCTGACTGCTTGACACAAGCTCCGTGCTGTAGACTATTTTCTTTCAAATTTTTTGATTGGATGAAGTCTCTTACTATCTCATTGGTTGAAACGCTCACGTTATTACGGATATTGAGACTTTAATCACGAGTATAATTTCTTATGGACCAGGAGCACAGAGTACGGACCACGGACCTATGGATACGGAGTCTGTGTCTCGGCCTTTAGGAGTGTTAGTAGTTTGTTGACCCACATTGCAACATTGACCAAGACGTTAGTCTCTTTAATCTAATTTTCCAATGGTGGAGAGGTTGGGATTTGAATCACAGTTGGGTGTGATGAGTGGTTTTGTTTTTTCTATAGGTTTTCCTACTCTCCCTCTACACAAATCCGAATACCTTTATTCTATTACTTTATCTTTATCATCTATACACTATTAGTGTAAAACACACGAATGCAGGACTAATCTGTTTAAGATGCCTCAACAAAACTTTAATAAAGTAATCTTATTTAAACTGAATTGTACATACAGTAGTAGTAACTATCCACATTAATATGAATTGTAGGCTTATGAAGTATTGCAACCAAGACTGCACATAACCAAAATAGGCGCTAGCTTAATGTTTACATTCGGTTTGATTTAGGCCTAGGTTTTTTAATCATAAAAGGTTTATGAAATTTATCTGAAACTGATAATTAGTAGTTAGACCTAGCTATCCTGAAGTGAATAAATTGCAAACAACTCATTATACAGAAATATAATATACTTATATTCTTAGTCACTTAACTAAAGTCTCAAGAATTCCCTTTGAATAAAATATGGATTTTATTATTTTTAACCATCCAACTCACTCTCTCATTCACTTTATTGTTAACTTAGAAGGTTAATTGGGTATAAATGCCCATTGTTTTGACATTAAACTGTTGAAAATATTCAGTATAAACACTCTTTTTGGAGTTATTAAGCGCTTTCATCAACTTTAAATAACTAGTTTTATTTTCTAAGAGCTTCACACTACATATTACAATTGTTCCAGTATCAACACAAATATATGAAGAATAAAGCAATGGGTCGTAAAGCATGCATATTAATATATATATTGGCCAACTTCTCATACTAATTCATTTCCCCGTGTGACATTACTATTTGAATGCATACTTCACGTTGTGATTTTTTTGGATAAAATATGTTGTGTGTATTGAATAATGTAGGTCTAGAATTTTTTCATTTCCAACCGTAGGCAAACAAAATGACGCAAGATATTTATTTAATAAATTAAGCTAGATTAAATGTTTCTTACAAATAATGTGACTTGTGATAAGCTGTTTGGGAAAATAAAAACATATGAATAATGTTTAGTCATGAATACCAGCATTGTTGAAATAAATTTAACCAAGCTCTAGCCTCTAGCTCCTTAAAAGGTAAAATTCTTTGGAAAAGTGTTGCCAACTGTAGACGCAAACTGATTTTATTCTGTGTATTGACGCTAGAAGCAAAGTCGAAGCTAAAACTAGCAGAAGATACAAAGTTTGGTGGTCATAATAACCCAAACACTATCTTTTCCTCGAAAGTGAAGCTAACTAGCGGTAGCAACTAACTTTGCGTCGAATGGTCATAATAGCCTTGCTGGCCTGAGAAAGTAACCAGTTCTATTTAATTTAATTTATTAAGTAAATTATGTTGTATGGTTCCTTAAATGTGAAATGAATGGTAAATTGAATATTACAATCTTACACCATTGCCACCATCACTAATCACTAACTACATTGATAAACTGTGATGATAAACTTTATCTTGCTTTCCTACTATTGCAATGTTATATAATATTATAGATATTTCAAGGCAGTCTTGGGTTTGTGGAAATCCAAGCCGTTTTTTAAAGATATTTCATTACTTGCCTATTCAAAAAATACATATGCTTTTTATTTGTGTGTCTAAGAGATCAAACCTTATATTAATGAATGGTTGTAGTGTATCCAGTATTTTAAATAAGTTAACAATGATGTTATTCAAAATCCTTGCATTTCTTGAAACAAGACAAAGAAAAAAAAACCTTCTTCCAGCTCTCCTCAGCTTCTCGTTTCTAATTTATGTATAAATGAAATTATTTCCTAAGTAACAGATAATGTAGTTAGTAGCAATACAATATTATTTTGAATTAATATAAATGATTATTCATAATATATGGTGCTCTAATCAGCTTAACATTATCTTTCCACAACTGTTGTGGCCTTGTAATGATACAAATGTAAATACATTCTTAACACCTACCATTTGGTAGCAGCTCAAAGATGAAGTCATGTTTCATGCTGTCAGAACAAGTGCTTCCCTCAATCTTCCATTCCCCTACAAAGTATGTTAAGCCCAACTGCAAGTTTTCACACTTTACTAAACAGCAGTGTTTTTCTTCAGACAAAATGAATGTGAAAAACTGTCCATATATACTCATTACTTTTTCAATAATGGCATCTCTGAGTATGTAAAGCTGACTATATTTGGATATTCCCTGCACAATGCATTTCAAGTCATTGTTGCGGTAACATTGTGAAATCCATCTATCTAGTTCAGAATGATGGAATGGGTTCATAAAAGTGACTTTGATAGAGTCAACTCTTTTTATTTTATCATCCTAAAAAATAAGAAAATAAATTTTAATGAAAACACATTGGTTAAAAGTAGACATTGACAATATTATGATTATTATTATATTATTTTGCTTGTGCTTTAAGTAAACTAGCGCTCACTAGCAAACTAGTGAATGACATTCAATCAAACACACGACTCTCTGAAATAAAGTTATCAGCTTTAAGCCATAACTTAATGGTACAGTATGCATTTTATCAAACACAATAGTCCTTAGGAATATTATAGCTAGAACTGCCAGCTATGAGTCATCAATTACAAATAGCCAATGGGAACTATCTGGTAGCAGATATAAAACAAAATAGTTACCTATATAAAAAATATGAATCATGTATGATGCACATTAAGTATGTGTCCATACTAATACCGAACAATCACCAGCTTTCTTGAGACTTAGTGTAATGGAAAGCATCTTACCTTTGTAATAAGGTTTAAAGGTTTGATGTAAATGTTGGCAAGACTGTATGCCTCTTATATTGATAACTGCACTAGTGTCAGTTACCGATGGTCTGTGAGTGTAGTCTGAAGTGTAGGAATATATGCTCAACAGTGTTGTTTTGAAATAATGTCAAATAAAGATTATTTCTTTTAATAACACCAATTATTGGTTCCACACCTCACACTAGAACATTTGGTGACTGTGACAGGACGCGAGGTAAAGGAGAAATTAATAATGTAAAGAAAGAAAAAACAAATCTGAGAAAGTGTTTAGAAGAAAATTGAAAACATTAGAAGAAAATTTGAATGATAAATACACCACAAGAAAAGATAGTGCAGTCAGCTTTAATGTGATGAACTATAAAGCTGATTGACTTTTTAGAAGTGACGAGATGTTACATGAAGAGTATGGCAAATTTGAGGCTAGAAAAGAAGATTAAGAAGCCAGAGATTGGGATGAAACTGAAAGCTACCGTGAAAGATGGATAGCACTAAAGAGTCATTACAAAGAAATGTTGTGTAAAGAGTGAAAATGCTACGGGAAGTGAGAGTGTTAAGAAAAGCTTAAAGTTACCCAAGTTGGAACTTAAGAAATATGACAGCAATGGGAAAAATTTGATATCATTCTGGGCACAGTTCAAGCAAATACATGAAGATGGCTGTATAAAACCAGTACTTGCACCTAGCAACATTGAAGGGTTTGTCACTCCGAGTATAAAAGGTTCTTTTAGTTAACGAAAATGACTGGTTCCACACTTCATCCCAGAACACTTAATGTTCACCTTGAGAAATACTCACCTCTAACTTAAGCTTCGATGTGACTACAACATAAAATTAAAGCATAAGCACAACACCAATTTAAAGCAATTAAGGAAAACCAACAACCATACAAAATCAATATCCTCCTTTCACACCCATCTTGCTTCTAGGAGAGCTCTACATTAAATGTTGGATTGGAACACAAAGAAAAACCAACCGCCAGTCCTAGAAAATGAGTGATCAATTAGGAGAGAGGAAATACTTTATTAAAACAACTTTGTAATTGTCTACATATGGCAGAATGAAAAGCTATCCCAAAATATTTATTAAGAAAAATTATAAAACTACTCAATATACATTAGTTTTAATTTGTTCAGTAATAAACTTAGTGTGAGATGTTATGTTGGAATAACCATTCTATAAATTAATCCTTTAGTTTGCGTGCTGACAAATATTATTCTTTAACCTTTTATCAAATTAAATAATGCCAATGAAAACACTTCAATGCAAATATTTTTCAATAATCTTTTCTCAAATTAAATAATGCCAATGGAAACATTTCAATGTAAAAATTATTATCATTAAATCTAATATTAAAATGACACTCAATTTAATTAGCGAGGTGCTCTCAAATTTTAAGAAAATACTCTGAAATATAAATATTAGTCACTTAGACCAACTCAATAAAATTAGTTTCTTAAGCCATTATTAAAGCTATTTTTCTCATATTCTTTTTTATCTGTCCTTCCAGAGGCAATTATCTTCATCCCTAGTTTCCTTCTCGTTCACAGCATGAGTTTCACTTGAGTAACTCAAGCCTGAAGTTATAAAGTTTTCAAGATTGACCAAACCATTCACTCTATTGATCTTTTTGACTAATCACAGTTCTGCAAAGATAGCACCCTTATACCAAATTATAACATTATTTTTAAGTGAGGAAATGTTATGGTTAATATGTACACACTTTAAAATTAGGCTGTTAAACCTTAATCAACACTTATAAAACTGAATATGATATAGGTAGTATTGGTTACTCACATTAACCATTTTTAGTGGGAAAAATACGCTAGGATTCAACTACTGTGGAAACATTTAATTTTCATTCATAAATGTGTGAGGTCTTAATAAACAAAGTAGGTGAACATAATTAAATTTAAATTTATAGCATTGTTATAAAATAGAGTAGAGTCAGTAACTTTTATAGATGTTAGATACTGTACTTCCTATCATGTTCTTACTATACCAACCCCCTTAGTCAACATCATCAACCGTTTCCAGCCTGTGGTTGGGTCACTTTAGTAAAATGCCTCCCTCATTCTCTATCCTTCCACCACCATTCTTCTTCCTTTAATTGCTTCCATTCTTCTCCTCTCACTTACACACTTTATGTCATCTGCTCCTCCCAAATATTTCTAGGCCTCGCTTACGGTCTTTTTCCTAAATACTTAATTTCCATAATTTTCTTTCAGTATTGATCTAAAATAAAAGACAGCAATAAAACCAATATTAGTAAGCGACATGTAAATTATTCTTTGAAGGGACGGCTATAGCGACCAAAACAATCACTACCGGTATCCAC
>CABFOV010007798.1:0-26653 GCA_902141375.1 Timema poppense
CTCTCCTGCATACCCCTTCTTTCTCCATTCAACCATTTGTCCCTTTTTCTTACTCTCGGCCTCCTACTTCCCACCTCCATATCCAACATCCTCCTGGGCATCCTTTCCTTATACATTCTCCTCACATGGCCAAACCACCCTTGTCGTGCCTTCTCTATCCTGTCCTGAATTGGTTCTTCTTTTACTATTCTTCTTACTCTCTCATTTATCAGCCTGTCAAATTTTGTCACACCGACCCTGCTTCTCAGAAAGCTCAAATAACTCAGCTGCATTCTGCTTTCATTATGTTCCTTCATTACCCACGTTTCTACAGCGTACGTCAATATTGGTAGGTAATAGACATTGTATTCCATTCCCTTGCACTTGTCTGGCATATCTCTGCTCCAAATCAGGCTTCTCACACTTTTGAAAAATTCCTCCGCCTGCCTTCCTCTCTCACTTATGTCTCTCCTCTATAGTACTACCTACAGATATTTTTACACTATTTTATATATAAGACATATAACATAGTTTCTTTTAACAACAGACTCATATATATATATATATAACTATTAAAGCTGGAAACGTGAAGATTGCCGGCAATCGACCATGATTTCCAGGATTCACTGGGTCACACTAGGGGATGTTGAAATTTAAATTTCTCTAACAGGCTTTCACTGGTGTATATCCGTAATAGAAAGACCCAAAAGGGCGAATACCAGTAATCGTGAGGGTACACATATGTATGTTGGAAATAAGAGACGAGTTCACTGCTCATATATCTGCGCAACAGAAACCACAAGGTTTAGGGACGGCGTGCTTCTATAGTTGTGCTGTGTATTGTGCCACGTGTGTTTGTGTACTATTGAAATGAATTGTATAGTAGCCTAATATATATCTTAACCTAATCTACCCTATCCTCACCTAACCTACTCTAGCCTAACCTAACCTATCCTAACCCAATCAATCGTAACCTAATCCATCATATCCTAATATATCTTAACCTAATCTACCCTATCCTCAGCTAACCTACTCTAGCCTAACCTAACCTATCCTAAACCAATCTATCGTAACCTAATCCATCATATCCTAATATATTTGAACCTAATCTATCATATCCTCATCTAACCTTACATAACCTTCACTAACATAATCTATCCTAACCTTATCCACCCTAACCTAATCTAGCAATCCTCGCCTAACCTTACCTAAATAGATTTAAACTATGGTGTCCTAATATTTTTTTCTAAGTGGGTAATGTTATTTGTGGTTTAATAATTTGTAATTATTACAATTTCTCTATAATCGGGCATTTGGTTCTAGGTTACAATTATTGATATACAGGTAAATGCAGTGAAATAAAATCTTTGCTGTTGTGTTTTTCCAAAATCAACAGGGTACACTTAATATCTTCCGAAAATTACCGGTGGATGCTAGAAACTAACAGGCATCTCCAATATCCACCAGGGTAAGCCACTGAATCACGGAAATCGTGGTCAATTACCGGCGATTGTCACGTTTCCAGCTTTCACGGTTGCACATACATTACCAGGGCTCTGGCTTCATGAGGCTAAGTGACTGCCAATTTCTCAGAACACCCATTTCACCAACACATTTTGGTCTTCGAAACGAATAAATACTGTACATCAAGCCAAAGAATAATAAACACGAATAAAAATGTACGTCATGTTAGTTGCTAGACATCGTTAGCGCTGCTATTTGTAACGTCAGAACTACTTTAATAAATTGTAATCCTTTTTAAATTATTGTTTTACCCAGAAATTTGTGAGGCAGCCCTGTTTAATCTTCTCTTTGATTACTGCAATATTGGTTTTTATCGATATCTTAATGAAAACTTTGAATAAATTTTGTTTAGTACGTATTTGTTATTTTAGTTGAGTGATAATTTAGAAGTGCTGGAGAAAGAATATAAAATTTTCCTATAGGCCCCTAGTATGTTGATGTTTAATGCTGAGGCTACAGCAAAATAGCTTTGAGCAATTCATAGTTTATGTAAGCACTATACACCCTATTATATGATTCAAACTAACGATGGGCTTTTTATTTGCTTTCAGACACCTTGCTATATAATGTAAGAACAACAAATAAGGGATAATGTTGTGAATGAAATCTCTCAACTTGAGAAATGATTATAATAATCTTGCATAGTATTTTCAAGCAAGGATAATATTTAATCATATCCAAAAAGCAAAATGTTTTATTTTACAACACTCGTTATACTAAACTTTATCATAAAAATAGCATATAGTGTTATTTTTCTAAATAGAAGTGTTTCCCTTCCCTTGTGACATTATCTTTGAATATATTATGAAATTTAAAACTGACTATAAACTACCTTTCTTGAACAATGTCTCAATAAATATTAAACCCGCTATCAGTATCATCAACAAAATATGAAAATGTTTGTCTGTTATTTCCAATAGGATCTATTAAAGAAGTGAGAAGCCTCTCAGTATTAAGTAGCTTTTATAAAATGTAAACTTTTTGAAATAATCATAAATAAGATTTTACTTTTTTTATTAAAACACTTTCTGTTGAAAATGAGAGCTTCAGATGACATGAATTAACTTTTTTTTTATGTATGAGTAACTTTTATAGCTGCCAAGAATGCCCCTTACTATTCAAATTGAATTGTACTTTGTAATTGTGCGTTTAGTTTGTCTCCTAACTAACCCACAATTAATATTTGCACCCGGATACCTTGATATAGAAAGCCAAGAGCCGCCTGACAAGACTGACTTGTGGATGTGACGTCATTTGAAGAATGTGTGCTATAAATTGTAATCCATAATAGTCTTGTTGTATGTAGATGCACTAAATAATATTTCAAGAGATAAAAGAGGGAGAGCTGTACCATTCTTTCGGCTCACAAGATAAATGTCTTTAATGCGTGGATTTGTCAAAGATTTTACAAAAAATAGCTTATGCTATACAACTGTTTGGAAATAATGCGATGCTTACTTATTAGGTGAGAGCGAGGGAAGATGAATATTACTATGTATTTTAGTGCCACGTGTCTTACTGCCCGATTGCTCTATCAGTATACAATGACTTAAATCTAATGCCAAAAGATTTAAAGTGTGAAGAGGTCCTTTACATATGCACTCCAATAGCGAATTCTGATGCGTTTCTTTAACGATACTTGGTGACCTGGTGGTCTAGGCTTTGTGCTAGGGGACCGGAGTTCAATATTCGGTTCCAGCAGAGATTTGTCTGATTGCCAAACCCCCTCCTCCACCTCTGACAAGACGTTCATTAATCACATCTTGTGAATGTGTGGAATGCCAGGCCTCCACCATGGTTCGGATTCCATGTTAAACTGTAGGTCCTCCATTTCATCTCACAATCACCCTACCATTGCATATTAGTGAAAGTGCGTGTAGACCTAACGGTTAGTAAGAGGCGCTGCTAATACTACTACTACTAATAATAATAATAATAATAATAATAATAATAATAATAATAGTAATAAATTAATTCTACACATTACAGTCCACTGTAACCATTTACAAGTCTTTCACTGATCATTTGGATAAGATATTATAATTAATGGCAACTGTCACTAGAACTTGCTGTTGTGGGTGAATGGTCTTAGTGGGAGCTCTCACCAAATATTGAACTGCTGGTGATAGGGAGATCGGAGCTCAAATCACGACTGGATGTAGTGAAGATTATAATCTTTTTCTAAATGGTTTCCCACTCGTCCTTCACGCAAGTGTAAGTAGATTAATTAATCTAAATTCCACCTTACTCCTCCCTAAGACATTCACGTAATAAGTATATATACGTTTACAGCCCGAAAGGACATTAAGGGGCCGTGAGTAAAAAGATTAAAAGCTATCACTAAGGCCTACAGCAAAAACATATAAATAAGGATGTATTTAACCAATTATGTAATTATATTCTAAAGAATAGATCCTCTTAAGTTATATGGAATATATTTTAAATATAATTTATGTTCCTTAAAATAATATTAATTTTTTTAAGTTTAAGAGAAATAGTAACTAAGTTATGAAATTTATTTAATATATCGGGTCCTTTATTATAATAACTTTACTCATAGGGTGATCTTCATTAATGGTCCATTTAATATTCTCATGATATTATTTTAAACCACTTTTAAAAATAGCCAACGCAAATTAGTACAAAATCACACTTTTGATAATGTACCATATAAAAAATTACAAATATAAAATACTTTCTTATGAAACGATATTTTCTTTAAATTAAACTGTTTTGTTTTCTTTTTGCTCTATTTTCCTTTTAATTAATAACATATCCATCATTTCTGATACGGTATTCATTTTTTATTTTTCTATTTTTTATTAACTTTGGTCAAAAATGATTGAAAATGTCACAATAAGGTTGAAACAGATTTTAAAGAGGTAAACATTTATCAATTTACAACATTGATTATGCCCAAAAAATAATAAATTGGACCATCTTCAGGAGGTCAGGCTTCGTATCCTGGCCTGGTTATTTGAAGATGTTTTATTCCTAAATGTCTAACCACTCTTCCTACTTACGAGTGAGGGTTTATTTCCTCTAGATTCTACCCTCATCATACGTATAACTTTAGTGCCAAATATGCGTATAGCCTGACGGACATTAAGACTCTGGGAAAACCCCTTCGGTGGCCGCTTTATTTAACGTTAGTCTCGGAGTAGACTAGATGAACGATGACGGGGAGATCAAGGTTCAAATCCCGGTCGGGTTTACTGAGAGTTGTTTTACCAAAATGGTCTACCACTCTCCCTCCACGTCAATGTGGGTACACTTCCTCAAAATATAACCTTCCTCATCCTTTAACCTATTAGCTTGATTATTATATAAGCGTATAACCCGAACAGGCAGTAAGACGTGCTGCTAGAAACAGAAAAGAAAAAAGACGTGATAAACATAGAATTATAGATAAGCCGGATTCCAGTCGTTTACGATACCGATCATGTGATAAGCCTCTATAAAAACAGATATGAAAATAAATTACTTGTAATTTTTAAGAAAGTTTCAAAATTTCATAAAGAAACATGATGCTTAAATATTATACACGCAGTGTTTTTTGATTAAAAGATTTATAAATGAAGTGTTGTTACCGTAAACAACTTCAAAGTGTCTTATTTTAGGTTAGATGTGTTCATTTTAAATACATTTATTTTTCATTGAATATATATTTCTCCCTCTAAACATCACCAACATAATAATAAAGGTCTTAACAACTGTATATTCATGCCTCAAGGCGTTTAAGTTATATTAGGCCTAAGGACTAAGAGGTTTAATATAAATAACTACAAGAATACTTCTCGCACTCACTTCATAGATAGATTAAATTTAGACTATTATGGTGAAGCCTTTGAAATATTTTTGAAAGCAATTAATACGTAAAGAAACTTGTACTTCCAACTTTATAATAGTAAATGACACCGAGTATCTAAAGGCAATAATACGTAAACAAAAAGATATTCTACTTATTCCCAGTTAGTTTATAGAAACATGAAAGAAATTGAATAAGTATTAATGTAATGTATAAAAATACTTTTATATTGAATAGTTTGCTTTACCAAATTAAACATAGATAAACATAAATCGATTAAGATGTCCGTACTTATGTATTAAAATGAGTACATTTTGACCCATATCATTGGGGACATGGACATTATACAAATATACCAAAGGGGTAGTAATAAGTCAAATATATTTAAACAAATAGCGCAAAGGAGTAGTAAAAAGTCATAAACGTAGTTATACAAATAGCTCTAAGGGGTAATAAGACCTCAGTGTAGCTATACAAATAGCCCGAAAGGGTACTAAGAAGTCAGAAGTGAAGCTATATTGATAGCCCGAAGGGTCGGTAAGAAGTCATGAGCGTAGCTATACAGTTAGACCGAAGGGGTGGTAAGAAGCCATGAGCGTAGCTATACAGTTAGATCCAAGGGGTGGTCAGAAGCCATGAGCGTAGCTATACAGTTAGACCGAAGGGGTGGTAAGAAGCCATGAGCGTAGCTATACAGTTAGATCGAAGGGGCGGTAAGAAGTCATGAGCGTAGCTATACAGTTAGATCGAAGGGGCGGTAAGAAGTCATGAGCGTAGCTATACAGTTAGACCGAAGGGGTGGTAAGAAGTCATGAGCGTAGCTATACAGTTAGATCGAAGGGGTGGTAAGAAGTCATGACCGTACATATACAGTTAGACCGAAGGGGTGGTAAGAAGTCATGAGCGTACATATACAGGTAGATCGAAGGGGTAAGTAGAAGAGACAATAAAACAAAACCATGTATAAATAAATGTTAGGCAATAAATATATGGACGCCTAATTATTATTTATTGGTGAATGTGACGTATTAGGATATCTAAACCAATTTTTGAAAAAATAGATTTTTGTATGTGATGTTTTAGATAACGTATTCTTAATTGGTTATGTGTTTGTTATCAAATTCGTCATGCAATGACATGAAATATAATTATCATTAAATAATATTGTTTTCTTTTAAATCGACTATAAGTCTATAGTTAAGTGCACACATGTACAAATACACGTGCTAACGAATACGAATGCACGCACAGACAGGTAGAACAACAATTCCTTATAGCATTATATATACATGAATGAAACATATATACATGTGAGTTCATGAAATTGTAACAATATTATTTTCTTAAAGCGGGACCGGCAGTGCGCTTCTCGTTTGTTTAACCCATCTGCGCTCTTTGTTCCCTCTGTCTCCTTCCTTGTTTAGTAGGTATGCAGCCAGTCTCACTGTCAATAGGATTAGATGGGACAGGGGGAGGTAAAGGGATACTTCTAGAAGAGCCTGGGCTCATTTTATTCTAAGCCAGTATTTTATAAATGTTCAATGGGACCCCTAAAGGCCCCTTTCACGTGGTCCAGGCGTTCGCCCGGCCGGGAAATGGCCCGGTCGGGCACCACCTGGATTATGTCTTCACACGACAAACATTTGTATCCGAGTGTCTTCTGGGTCCGGACAATTTCTCAGTTTTGGGAGCTATCTCTTCGTGGGTTGCGATGGATAACTTACGCTAACTTGTTATTGTACTCGTTTTGTCAAGCCATCGGTGAAAAAAGAAAAGTTCTAGGCAAGTTTGGGTTCACCCTATATTAGAAAAGAATACATCTCCACGTCACTTAAAAGTTCAAAATCAGGGTTCAATTGGCAACAAGCACTTGTGGCGAACGCCCAGACCGTGTAAAAGGAGCCAATGTCGGCGATAGCCAGGTATCTCCAGTCTGAGTCGAGGCTAGTCACGTGAGTAGACTAGTGTGTCCGAGCTAGCATTCCCGGGAGTGGGCAGCTTGATCAGTTCACGGGACACTGTGTTCAGTGTATGAGCCAGTGTGTCCAGTGTGTGGGCTAGCATGTCCAGTGTATGAGCCAGTGTGTCCAGTGTGTGGGCTAGCGTGTCCAGTGTGTGGGCTAGCGTGTCCAGCGAATGGGACAGCGTGTCCAGCGAGTGAATAAGTGAGTCTAGCGTTTGTGTAACGTAGGTCAGCACAGTGTGTCATATGCGGGGAGAAATGGAGGACTTACGTGAATGACACGGGTGACATAAACATTGATTATTATAATTAATTGTGTTTATAATAAACATTTTTGTTAATGTTTAAAATACTTGAGCTGTTATTTTATTTGTTTTTTAGTTATTAATTTATTTTTATAGTTTAATTCAATTTTATGTGGTCTTATTCCCATTAACCTTAGTCATTACTCTAATTATTTAAGTCATTTTTTTGTTTGGTTATAGTTAATTTAATTATATCAGTGTATGTGATATTTTATTTTTAATAAATAAAACCTAGAGCATTTTGTATGCGTTTTCATACTGGTTTAATCAGCAGCGTGCCCCAATATCCTTAAAAGAACTCAAGGGTCACAAGGTAAAGAGTGAGCGGCTTGCATCCCCCAGGTCAGTGGCACCCACCTTACAATATATACATGTATGAAATATACATTAATGATACGTACATGCATGATATACACCTCAATGATACGTGCATTCATAATAAACAAATAAAATATACGTACGTACACTCCGTCTAACCTGAAAGGTAGCAATTTTACCTTGATGGGGTGACCTGGCGGTCTAGGGGTAAAGTGTCAGACTTCTATGCTGGCGGCCGGGGTTCAATCCTCGGTCCCGGCACGGATTTATCTGATTACCAAACCCTTCCTTCACCTCTGACAATACATCTTGTGAATGTGGGGAATGCCAGGTCTCAACCGTGGTACGGATTCCACGTTAAACTGTAGGTCCTCCATTTCATCTCACAATCACCCTACCATTACACATTAGCGTAAGTGCGTACAACCCGAACGGGTAGTAAGACGACGTGCTAATAATGATAATAATAATACCTTGATGGATTACACCAGAGTAATAATTCAAGGTAAGCTTGCTACCTTACAGGGTAAACGAAAGGTAAATAATGCATACATAATTTACACACCCTTCAATCATAGGCTTATGTACAGTACACAATACATATATATGAAACATACTTAAGTACATTCTAAAAAAATTAGAGTAAGACTTGGTAAATAAATCTGACTCTTAAAACTACCACCTCTATATAATAGACTAGAATATATAGTAAAATTGGTGTGTGTGAGGTTTGAACTATATTTGGTGGGTGCCATTCCTAGGGATTACACTTAGGAGAAATAAAAACCAAATTCCTTCTTCCTTGACTAACTCAACGGTAGCACTATAACAATCAAAACTCTAGACCACTAGCTGTGCTTGGAAACGCTTTCTGGAATACGCTGTATTAATCTTTTAATAATGACACCACCTACAAAAGAGGTACAGTCGAAATCCCTAAAGGAGTTTTAGAAAATACATAAAATACAATTTTGAACAATCTAGTTAAAATGATTCACTGAATGAATTGTACTTGGTGCAACTACAATAAAAAAAACTACACACTCATTGCGACTTTCTGGAGGTAATTATTATTATGTTAATGTTTCCACATACCAATCCGACCTATGGACGTCTGGGTGGATATAGTACTAAGATTACAATTGAAAAAAGAAATTGTATGGAGCTCCACACGGACTTTCTCGCTCTAGTGTTTAAAAATAGAAATATAGACTAAAAACCCGTAATATATGTGAAACGAAATAATATACACTAGCAAACCAAAGAATAAATTGCACTATACTTATGTAAAAAATAAATTTAGTCCCGGTTTTAAATTTTATAATTTTGTTTTTAAAGAATTAATGTCCTCATTTGTAGGTTTGAACCGATAAAAAAGATCAATATTGGGTCCACAAGGGTCAAAATTTCGTATTAAAATTTCAACATCCGGTTAAAATTTTGGACAATTTATTAGGTGTGGCATGTCTTCATGCCATAACATTGCTATTAAATTCCTTATTTATAAATTTGGACCAACAAAAATGTAAATATTGACAGTTGAGTCTAAAATGTATATAGATCATTGTTGTACGAACATTTCTCTTAAGAGGTTTAAGAAAAAACATCATAAATTTTTTAAGATACTTATTTATATTTAATTACACTATGGCATTACAGAATTATTGCATTAGAATTTAAGTAGTATCTCTTTACAACTAAAGCTCACAAAATTGTATTCATATATTTGCCAATATTTCAGAAACTGTTGGTTTTATAAAAATATATTTCATATAAAAGTTTTTTATTTTTAATAGTAATACAATTTTGCAATGAAAAGTTATTTAGTACCTCAAATAGTTGCGGAAATACATAAATATCTGCTTCTGTAAAGTACCCTATAAGTCATTTTTATGGGAAAATGAAAATAGCCAGTTTATTTATAATCTTAATCAAGACCTAGATACGAATTTTAATAAAAATAGTTAGAGCCGATTTTGAGAAAATCAATTTTTTTCTTTTTTCGCCCTTAATTAAACTACTCTTAATTTTAAGTCTAAACAGACACACAAACAGACGCCATTGCAAAGACCACTTTTTATTGTTCGAGGGGTCATGAGATGTCAACATCCATCAACATTTCATATTTAGATTTTTTTTACGGTCGCAGTACTTTACCTTTTGTGTTTTAAAAGTTAAAAAATATATATATATTAGTATAACTTGAAAGTTATAGGTTTTATAAAAATTATCTTAATAAATATTTGTATTATAAATAGATCAACCAATTTGTAAAGATAAGTAATTTCATTACTCAAATAGTTTAGCGAATATTATAAAAAAAAAGATAATCTACGCATCAGACCGGAGCCTTTAAAGTCATGTTGCCGAAATATTGAGAGTATTTATTTTTTTAGAAGATTTATAAATGTTTAAAAATGAAATTTAATCAAAATCGTTAAAGCCAATTTTGAGAAAATCGACTTTTTCTCTTTTTGCCCTTCAGTAAACTACCCTTAATTTTAGGGTTAGATATCCAATCCCAAAATTTCCTCTGGGCAACTCTATGAAAACCCTAAATACCAAGTCTTAGCCAGATTGGTAAAATAGTTTAGCCTCTAGTTGGAAGTACAGACAGACGGAAATTCAAAGACCACTTTTTCGGATTCAGGGGGGTCATGAAACGTCGACATTCATCAAAATCTTGAGTTCAATTTTTTTGATGATCACAATACTTTCTCTACTTGTAAGATAGCGAGAAAGTAATGATATAAAAATGTATACATGTTTTTGATCTATATGTCATATATATAAAACAGGAGAGCTAAATTCCAAGTTAAAATCTATAATTTTTATGGCATATGGGTCACAAGATAAATATTGCTTGAAAAGTGTAAAATAATTTACAATATCTATTTGGTGAGTTAAGTTCTTTAAAATATCGATTGTCTAGAGAGTAATAAAACATATAATCAATTTAATAGACGCTCCTTCTAAAAGCTTTGAATAGTTCCTGATGTTGTATTATGGAGATAAATTTATATAAGATATAAATTAGTTGGATCTCATCAGGAAAAAAAAATGTACATGATGATTACTTAAAATGTATTAGTTGAAAAGTAGTTTCTTCTTTACAGTGTAAATATTAAATTTCACTCAACAAAAAAAAACAAGGTTTGAGTACTAAGCTTCTAGCTCACTTTAAATATATTTTAAATTCATTTTACCATAAAAGGTACATAATTATTAATATTTTCGTCAAGGACGAACACATATTTCAACTTGAAACTTTACAAACGCCAATAAGAAGAAGAAGAAGAATACTCTAATTTTATACAAATGATGTTCCAAGTATCTTATTCTACATCAAAAATTTAAAAAACGCTCTTTTCCACCCAAGTCCAAGGAGAATATTAATACATCAAAACAAAGGTAAAAAGTTTACCATTAACTAAGGATAAAATACAACATATGTTTGAGTATAAAAGTTGAAAAGATTTAGAAATGAATATGAAAAATTATTTAGGAGGGGGTTAAAATCTTTACTTCCACCTGTCAAAATCGAAACGCGTGCTAAATAAATATATTCCAAAGAGTATCTACACAAGCTTCCTCTTTATGCGTGGGATCAGCTCTGTCCAAAAGAATATCCTCTGTGTGGAATAACTATGTCCATATAAATGTCTCATCTCTTTTATTCCAATTCCAAGACATCAGCTGATTGTTATCTGAGTAGCAAAGGCAGACTACTAAAATGAACAATAAGAACTCAACAGACAACTTCAAAGGATAAATAATGTTTAATAAACAGTTGTTTTCACATAATATTAATTTTCACTGTTATTATTATTATTATTATTATTATTATTATCATCATCATCATTTTAAAGAGTGCCGGGTGATATTCCCTCCGTGTATTGGGAATGAACATAAAAGTGTCGCTGCTTACCTGTATGACAACATAGCATGTGATGCCGTGGACGAACTTCAAAGCATATTTTAATTAACACAAAAAAGTAATATGTTTTACCAATTAGAAAAACAAATGGAAAGTTATAGTTGGGTGGTAACCAGAATATAAATATATATTTACATTGTTGTATAATTCATAAATACCGAATACATACATGTTTAACTCATGCATACATAATAACTTAACTTACTTAGCACCACGTCTTACTACCCGTTCTGGTTACACGCTTAAGAACTAATTATGCTAATGGGTTTGGAATTGGAAAGGTTGAATATATAGGAAGTAAACCTGCATTTACGTGAAGGGAGAGTGAAAAACCATTTAGGAAAACCACCCCAGTTCACCCGAGTGAGATTCGAACCTTTATCTCCCCGTCCCCAGCAGTCTGGCTCAACATGAAACTAGCGTGTTAGCCAACTATGCCACTGAGGTGGGTCATACATAATTGATACATATTTATAGTCATTCATACATATATACATATAGAGTAGTAGGATTCTGGTATAAAGAACAGTATTTAACTGTTTGAAACGTTACTAAAATTATTTGAATATATTCATAATTCAAGTCATCTAATCTCCAACTGTAACTTTTGATAGATATGTTCAATACTATTAAAATAATATTCATAATATAGTAAAATTATATCAATGTTAATAGCAAAAAAAAAAAAAAATTATATGTTCTAAACTGTTCTTAAGAATATTCAACAATGCGTACATGCATAAATCAGGCAAAAGACCTTTTCGGAATCTGAGGTGCACAAACGTGTATTTTTCCCCAAATAAAACGCAATTTGGTGTCCATACCAAAATGCTTTCTTTAAGTTTGTATGGATGATTAAATTCGAATGAGCCAATTAACGTATTTTAGTTGCTCTAAAAATGCACCTAAGGTATATGGTTTTAGGCATGTGAAGTTTAATGGACGCACGTTGTGTGTGAGTTTCTTTGTACAAGTTTTAGAGAGATTAACTTTAATTATCATTTCCAAACGGTCTGTTTTCAGTTGGAGCTGACACGTACAACTTCAACTTAATCAAACTGGGAAGAAAAAATAATAATCGTGTGTGTGATTTTCTCCTTCTAATTTCTGAGTTTTATAAATTTTTTTATCATGATTATTATTTAAAAACTTTGATTATACCTCTCCACTTATTTTTCCCAGCTTTCTTTTGCGCTCTATGCTAGGATTATGTCCCCTATTTAACACTTTATCTCACTATTTGATTGTGAACGTAAATTAAAAAAGTTAACTGATGATGTGCTATGATAAAAAAACAAAGTTGTCTTTTAAAAATAACGACCAGAAAACAGGAATGAAATTAGAATAACTTTCTAAAGTAGATATGACATGTATTCTAAACCTTATTATAAGTTGTAATTATCTTGGAAGAATAAAGCAAAGCGTAATTTATGAAAGTAAATTTTGTGGGAAAACATTATCTAATAGCCAAAAACAAGCAAAAGTTTCGAGTGTGTGTTGATTTAAAGACACTGCAGTTTTCTATTAAGGTTATAACTTTCAGCACCAATTCATTTTGGATGCTACATATTTGAAGATAAGCATCCTGGAACTGCGATATTAATTATTCGAATGACCCGTCTGAGACATCAAAACCCACACGATCCTCAAATATATTTAAAATAAAATTGTTGCTACTATTAAAAAAATACTTTGATTGAGGAAAAATAAATCAACGTTTCTATCAATTTTCTTGAATCCATAAACCGTATAAATACAACGTTAAACATCGTTGAATAAAAAGCTAATTTCCCTATTTAATTATTTGGTTTGGGAATAAAACTTAAAATGTAAAGTTATTAATTAAATAGAAATAATTTGATACCTTTTGCCTTAATTACAAGATTTACTTTCATGTATTCATGCGTCAAGGAATGTGATCTGTAGTTGTCTCATTTGATATTATCAATACATCTAGAATCTAGACTAACACTAATAGTATGGTAAAATGTTATTATTAGTAAAATTAGAAAACATGTTTGTAAATTATCATAGTTTATTCTTGTTAGAATTCAACTTTATTTCTTAAATAAAGCTCAATTTCTGAACTTCTGAAATGCGTCTCACCACTACGGTAGCCTGTCCCCTTAGTTGAAGCCCCAAGAATTGGGAATGTAACTTTGGAATATTGCATCGGCACTGACCTAAAAAATCACGTGAGCACCACATCAATAATATATGTTATGATGCACCACTCAGAATTTCTCTCTCTTTTATCTTAAAATATAGACCTTCACTAAATTCTCGTAAGGTTGATTAAACAAAATAATATACACTAATGCAGAAACACTCCACCAATTAGCATAAATTTAATAATAAACAATGTAACAGAATTTTTGGGAAAACAGGACCATATTTGTACACCAAATAGCATAAAAATCAATTTCGCACTTCAAAGACCTCACTAAAGATATGATTATATTTGCTTATAGCTCCGAAACTATTGGTTTTATAAAAATATATTTCAATAAAAGATTGTTAATAAAGCTACAGGGTTATTTTTTAATATAAAATAGTTTCTAAGATAGGAATATAGATTTCTGACTATTAAAAGTATTCTCCAAGTAATGTTCATAAGAAAATAATGTTTCTATACAGGGTATAGGCGGACAGAGACTTTTCCACGTTCGGTGATGGCAGCCGAACCTACCGACTCTGTGTTCTAGTTGGTGGCACACCCTGCTTGGAGGGTATGATAGAGGGTTGTGTGAGGGAGCGGAAATAGCTCAGCGTGAGACCAAAACACTTGCACCCCTAGTGGCTAGACCTGCAGCCATCCTCGGACACCCATCCCTCCATCCCGCTTGGTGCCGTCTGGATTAATACATCAATCTGCCGTCATCATGCTCCCTGTCCTCTCACAACCACTCAGTTGGTATCTCTCAAATAATCGTCACATATGTAATTCCCTTTAGGTCGACAAACTATCATAGCTTGATGCTGTCTGACCTTACCCCACTACATTTGAAAACTAAAGGACCCTTGTGCTTGACGTAGTAAGACACATTGGTCTCCATTGGTCTCAGGACCATGAGAGCTGTGTGTGGCTGCTGTGAAGCTTAGCTTGGCAAAACAAAGTTCATGTATTGTAATTTGACAGCTATCAGCGGACAGGGGTAGAAGCTGATATACATTATTAGCTTTGACACGTGTCTCAGCTTTTTGACTTTCATTATTTATTCAGCCGATTGTGATATTAACCACATGTTACATATAGTTGCATTCTGGCCATTACAGATAGGCCTCTATTTTTATTTAAAAATCAGTTTTGGCCTGTTCGCACCGTATTCTTAGTGTTTTAACGTAAAGGATGAGGAAGTTGCGTTTTAAATTCTCAGACTCTTGCAAAGAGGTTGGAAAATGACCAAGGTAAAGATGGCCAGTCCCAGTGCAGAAGTCCAGGATCAAGATGCGATCCAGGCTAGAATTCCAGATGAGTGTAAAGATACTTTGTTTTGCTGAAGTGGTGTCTTACTCTTTTGCCACCAAAATTCGAGTGAATTTCCTTTAAATGCTACCTTATTCATCTCTACTTTTATACTGCTAATAATACTGATATCTAAGATGAGTAATAAGACGTGAAACAAGGCGTTGTTCAAATTTTCTTCATATTTATATAATAATAAATTATTTATAAATATTAATAATTAATTTATGTATGACAAGTAAAAATTATTATTTTGTTCAAATATTTTTACACTTGTCTTAGTATCCATTTGATACATATGTTTTGATTACGCTAATGGGGTATGAGGAATACAAATATAATTTATAATAAATGTACCATCATATTAGTCAAGGGAGAGTGGGAAATCATTTCCGACACACTGGGTTTTCATCTGCATCGTATTTTATTTATTTGAGTCAACGTGTTTTTTTTCTCAACGTGGATGATTAAATAAGTATACGACTTATAAAGTTACTTAATTTTATTACAGACCAAACCATCATTTCAGTAGCCTTAATTCCCCAATGACAAAATTTTAGACCAGACAAGGAATCGATCCCAGGATATTTAGCTCAAATGGCAGGTACGCTACTGAGCTTTAGAGCTGTATTATCGGATTAGTGAATTAAAAATGTTTGAATCTTAAATAGGAATGTCTTGAAGTCTGTTTAGTCCAATTTCTATAGAAATATTATTCCTAAAATACAAACATATAGTTGTGAGGTCAATATTGATAGCGTTTTACTATATTGTTAGTGTTATTTAATAGGTATTGATACTATATACCAACAGGGACATCATCTGTAGATCACATAACTTGACGAATGAATGTGATAGTAGGTCTAGTAACTTTTTCTTTAGCTGTTATGCAAGTCTCTTACAACGGAAAATGGACTGTAGTATATACTTGTACTAAGTTTATAACCATACCTACAAACTTTTATAAGTATTAAACATATACATAATATTTTCTACGGCTGCAAAAAGGGTGTAAGGAGGAGGTAATCTAGCTAAAAATATATATATAAAAGACGACAGGGGAGAATGACGCATATCTCTGACTAAAAGTGCTTCCATTACCATTCACTCTTCTCTCCATGGGGCAAAATCTCGGATGGCATTATTCCTCCAAACTGCTTTTGTGATCCTGTTCCGGCCTGAAGCTCTTCCGCTCCTCATCGGGCTCGGGCTGAGAATAAGGTGGAGGGGGGACTCTCAAGGGATGAGGGGGAAGTCCGAGGGGACCTCCCAACAGTTTCCGGCTCTCGCAGAGTCTTCACAGCAACTTTAAGAAAAGAGAAGAGACTCAGGTGGGGGAGATGAGAGGGGCGGGGGGTTTCAAGTAAGTTCCAGCTTCCACTAGTTACAATAAGTCGTTCAAAACACTTCGTGTTTCCAAAGATTTTAAACATTTTTGTGAATTTTGGTTTTTGAATGATACTTTGTGTGGGGAAAGACTCGGACTTAGAGAGATTTTTTTAAAAGTTTCAATTAACTTTAAATATATTAATATAAAACTAAACAGGTACAAGACAACACAACATCTAGTGAAGGATTTACCTGTGTGCGAGACGAACTAGGATATTTCAGTGGTAGAAGTTTGGCTACTCATTAGTTCCAGTGATAAGACATCAAAGACAAAAAGTGCTAGTATCTCTGCATATTAGCACGCACGCAATTCAAATATTCTAGAGAAGTTTGGGCCATAAAGCTTTATATTTGTTTTAGGTAATATGGGGACTAGAGTAAATAATTAATATCGTAAAAATAGCCTTATTTTTAACAAACACATCAAATATAATAATTTAATGCTAATGATTGTAGGAAAGCATTTAATAATACTTGGTAGAAAACATTTAGTAATACTTGGTAGTGTGATATATATATATATATGTATTTTATAAATAAGTTTTCTTTACATAAACTACCTCGGTAGACTGGGGAAGGGCGGGTCTATGTACACCTAGTATTTTATTTAAATTGTGGAACTGTTATTATAAATAAAATATATTAGAGCATTGGTTTCCGATCGTTACCACGATTTGAGCTCAATTTTTGTCCCTGGATCCATCATGACATATTGATAATAAACAAATCGGTTAAATCCGAGTTTTTAATGTTTGCTCACTACACTCTAGGCTATCTAAATTAAATCACAGTTATTGGGTGTGTAGACCTTAGAGGAAATACACGCCTATTTGCTAAGGGGGAGATGTGGAAACCATTTAGGAAAAAATCACCTCTTGTACATCAGGACAAAATTTGGATTCCATTCTATCTATCACTGACAAACCAAACCTAGCAAGCATGACATAAAAACCATATACCCACCAATCCTTATTTTAATTATTATAAACTGCTTATTCAATGATTATATGAATTTGTCTAAGATGTTGCTAAAGAGAATAATCCACTCCAATGGGTACTTGTGATGTTATGCTATTAGTGCTATTTGCTAGAATTATTGTTTGCTACAATCAGCTAATTCAGAGTTATGTAACCATAAAGAACCTAAATAGTTTTTAACATTTTAATCGATTACAATTTTACTAATTTTTATTATCCACCTTCATAAAGTAATTATAATATATTAATGAAGTAAAATATAAATCTATTACCTCAACAAGATCGGTGAACAAACCCGAAATAAACCGTGAACCTAAATGGGGTCGTGACTCCTTGGTTGGAAATTACTGTATTAGAGTTGTAGGGAACCAAAGTACCAGTCATATCTAGCTTACGACATTTTAGGGAATTCGTGTGTGAATTCTAAAGGGTGACATTTGATATAATTTATCTGTATATTAAGACCAGTAGAGGTTCTAAGAACATTTAAAATTTAAGAATAATAGGTTTTTATTTAATAGCTAAGCAAAAAAATAAGCATTTAATATTTCTGTTTTTGTAAAGAATCTCTGCACTTTTTTTGGTTAGGGGCTACATGTCTGCAAAATTTCACCTTCTTTGGTCTTTTGAGCTTTGAGATTTTTTCGATTTTGGTTTTTTGAGGGTCCCCATTGGAGTTTTCTGTCAGAAAGTATTCTTGCAACCTTATTTGCTAGGTTGCTGGGAGCTATCTGCTTACAAAATTTTAGCCAATTAGTTCTTATGACATTCGAGATTCTTACCACTTTGGTTTTGTAGACAATCCCCTTCCCTCACTTTGAGGGTCCTCATTGGACTTTTGTGTCACCAAGCAATCCTGCAATTTTTTGGCCTGGAGAATATATGTTTACAAAATTTCAGATACGTAGGTCTTCTGAGCTTCAAGATATTTTTTTACTTTGATTTTTAGTTTGGAGGCCTCCCCACTGGAATTTGCCTGTCACCACTTTTTACTGCGCCCTTTTGGGCTAGGGGCTACTTGCCTGAAAATTTCAACCTCCTATTTGTTCTTGGCTTCGAAAGTATTTTGACCCTCTTTATTTTTGGATACCCCTTCCTCATGAAGGAAAAACAAAACATTATAAGGTTAGAGTTTAAAGCAAAAAGTAAGGTTTGTGTTAAACCTTATATGAAAACTATCAGCAGGGCTTGTATTTTGATGACACTTTTACCTTTTTAAGGGGGTGGAGGGTTCAAAAAAGGCATTAATAATGTGTACATAGACTCTATTTATTATCTTCTGGTTGAATAGATGTAAATTTTATAGGTAATTTTTTGGGCATCTAGTATTTTTAGGTCATATAATCTTACTTTTTACTTTCTCACCATCTTACAGGTAGAAAATAATAGAACTCGATATCTTGATTAATTTCAATGTTTAATGGCCCACCGAATCCGAAAAAGGGTTTTTTGCATTTCCGTTTGTCTGTATTTCCTTCCGTTTATCTGTCCGTCTGCCTATACCTTGGAGTAGAGCCTAAACTATTTTACTGATTGGTCTAAAACTTGGTACCTAGGGTTTCCATAGGTTTTCTGCAAGGTATTTTTGGAATTGGATATTAGGGTGGCTTGAAAAAAAGAAAAGTTGGCGGAGTGAAACGTTCGGGGCAGTTAGAGTTGTTGGGTGGTACCAATAAGAAATTTCCAAAATATGGACTTATCGGATAATATCTTCTCTCCTCGAAACCATATCAAAAATTCACTATTTTGCTCAAAAACTGTAAAATATACGCTTATGTGATGTTAGTTGGCTTATGGACAGATAAAGCTCATTTACGATTTATTATGGTTGTAAAGTACACCTCTAACGATAAACTAGCTTTTTAATGATCCTATCCGCATATAAAGAAGAGGGGGAAAGGGCCTAAATAAGCGAAAACTGTTTCAACAAATTCCTCTGTAGAACGCAATCTCTATCTCTCACCATAATATCATAGTATGACTTATTAATTTAGCCCTTTCACCCTCTTTTCACTTATCTGTGCTGATAACCCTCTAGTGAGTGACAGATTGGAATTATCAGTTAAATCAGTCGCTGCTGTGGCTAGTGCCCTTCTTAGGGACGTTGGACTCATAGACCATGATAATTCCACCTTTGTGATGGACAAGACTAAAATAAGGAAAGAAAGGTGGTGGACTAAGAGAGAAATGAAGGGAAAACCTGCCTTAAGTCATGATCCTATACTTGCAGTTTATTTTGATGGCCGTAAGGACAAAACCCTTGTGAAAATCAAAGAAGACAATAAATATAATAAGAGGATAGTCAGAGAGAAACATATCACCATTGTTGAGGAACCAGGGTTACGTTACTAGGGTCATGTTACTTCGTCCTGAGTTTCAGCTAGTTTCATTTCAGCCAGCTTGATGAAATTCTTGGAAATTAAACTTGACTTCACTGATTATATAGAGGCCTTAGGATGTGATGGTACAGTAGTAAATACTGGGCACAAGGGTGGTGTGGACACTTTTCTCGATAAAAAGCTTAGTAGACGACTCCAGTGGCTCATATGCCTACTTCATTTGACTAAGCTATCTTTGAAACATTTATTTTCCTACCTGAACTGTCCAAAATAGGTCTTCAATCCTACGAGGGACACATTGGGATGATCCTTTCCGAATGCGAAGTCTTGCCTGTAAAGGAGTTTGAGTCAGTTAATTGTGGGATACCCGATATTACTGCCTCTGACCTTAACACCAATCAACTGGACCTTCTTGGCATGGCTCATGATGTTCATACCGAAAACTGTTCCCTTGATCTTTATAGACGAGATCCTGGTCCTTTATCACATTCCAGATGGCTTACGATTGCAGAAGGGATCCTGAGATTTTATGTGGCCACAGAAACACCGTCACCTGCCTTTCGGTCACTTATACAGTTTTTCATGAAAGTAAATATACCTATCTGTTTCGGAATTAAATGTAAATCATCATGTACTGAGGGGGCCAAACAAACACCTGTGGTTTATTACAAACGAATCCCGATACCTTCTTGGTGATCAGAGGAATGTGGTGGAGAATGTAATTTCACGTAATGAATAATTCTGCCATCCTTAAAATAAATTGTTGTTTATGGTAGCAGATGCAAGAAAGATTATAAGATAGATGGAAGTTCACCGTATCTTGAAAACAAGAAACATATCAGTTGATGATGTACGAACATTTAAAGTTCCTCCAATAAATGTCAATGCTCAAGATTACACAAACCTTTTAACTAGTTGAAGGTTGAGGTTACAGAGCCACCAATACTTGCCAAAATTTCTTTAGATGACCTACAGACAATTGTTGTTAATGAAGGTATGGGCGACAAGTACTTGTTTCCCCAACTACAATGTCAAACACAAGCCATTGCGAGATCTGTGAAGAATGTTACAGAAGTTTCCGGGAAGCTGTGTGGGCAAAAGAGAAGGAATGGGTTCGTTCACTGTCAAATGAAATAACATCTAAAAATTGCCTCGTTTGAAACAAAAACTGATTAAAAATTCTAATGTGTATTAACATTTCCACGGTTGGTTGGGAACGGTGGGGGAGGAACTCGATGTGCAGCCAATTTCACGTTTTGAGTTCTGAGTCACTTAAAATAAATAGCTGGTGAACAACTGCACAAGCAATCTATATACTTGTGTAAAGTAGAGAAGGTGACAAGATTGGATTGGATTCAACAATCTGCCAGTCTTTGGTGATTTTCTTAAGTTTTCTGCCATTAAGACCCGATATCCCTTCTCCCATTAAAATGAATTAGTCCATCCAAATGTCAATTTATAATAAGAGGTACTACTTAGATAGCCTAATAACACTTATATTAGCTTTTCCTGACCACCAACCAGCTGACATCAAATGCCCGTATATTTTAAAGTTTTTACCAAATTAACGAATCTTTGACACAGTTTCGGGGACAGAAGATATTATCCTATCAATTTGATATTTTTTGAAATTTGGATATCTAACCCTAAAATTAAGGGTAGTTTACTGAAGGGTGAAAAGAGAAATAATCGATTTTATCAAAATCGGCTCTAACAATTTTAATTAACTTTCTTTTTTAAGCATTGATAAATATTACAAACAAAATAGCTACTCTGAATTTATCGCCAAATTACTTTAAGGGTTCCGGTTTGATGCGTAAATTTTCATTTTTACTTTCTTTCTAGCTTACAGGTATAGAAAGTATTGTGATCGTCAAAAATATTAAACTCAAAATTTTGACGAATCTCGACTTTCATGACCCCCTGAATCCGAAACTGTGATTTTGGGATTTCCGTTTGTGATTCTGTTTGTACCTCCGACTATAGCCTAAACTATTTTACCGATTGGGCTAAAACTTGTTATCTAGGTTGTTTATAGTATTTCTAGTATTGATACGGGGTGTTTTTGCAATTGGAAATCTAACCCTAAAATTAAGGGTAGTTTACTGAAGGGCAAAAAGAGAAAAAGTCAATTTCCTCAAAAGTAGCTCAAACGAATTTTATTAAATTTCAACAATAAGATTTATAAATATTCTAAGCAAAATGGCTATTTTCAATATTTCGGGAAAATGAATTTAAGGGTTCTGGTCTGAAGCGTAAATTCTTACTTATCATTGCAAATATATAAGTATATTAATAATAAAAATATTTTATTTTAAACATATATCGATAAAACCAATAACTTTCAATCTACTCGTATACTCGTATACATTTTGAACACTATAAAGTAAAGTATTGCGACCGTAAAAAAATTCTAACCTAAAATGTTGATGGAGGCCGACGTCTCGTTATCCCGCGAACACTAAAAAAGTTGTTTTTGCATTGCCAGCTGTCTGTGTGTCTGTTTAACCGTAAAATTAAGAGTAAATTAATAAAAAGCGAAAAAAGAAATAACTGATTTTCTCAAAATCGGCTCTAACGATTTTGATTAAAATTCGTATCCAAGCATTGATTAAGATTATAAATACCTTGTCTTTTTACATTTACCTATGAAAATGAATATTAGTGTAATTTACAGAAGTGGAAATTTCTGTATTTCCACAAATATTTGAAATAATAAATGACTTATCATTGCTAAATTGTAGTACTATTAAAAATAAAAAAACTTTTATTTGAAATAAATGTTTATAAAACCAATATTTTCATAGATATTGACAAATATATTAATACAATTTTGTGAGCTTTTGTTGTAAAGAGATACTAATTGAGTTTTAAATCAATAATTCTGGAATGCCATAGATTAATTAAATATAAGTAAGTATCTCAAAAAATGTGTGGTTTTTCCTTCAACCTCTTAGGAGAAATTTTTGCACAACAATGATCTATCTCCTTCATTTTAGATTCAATAGTTAATATTTACCTTTTTTGTTGGTCAAAATTTAAAATGAGAAAATGAATAGCAATATGATGACCTGAAGATGTGAAACTCCTAATAAAATGTTAGAATATTAAAGGGAATTCAAAATTTAGTATGAAGTGTTGATCCTTGTGGACCCAAATCGATCATTTTTATAGGTCCAAACATACAAATGAGGATATTCTTTTTAAAAAAACTATAAAATTAAAAACCGGGAATCAAAAGATGTTTTACATAAGTATAGTGTAATTTATGCTTGGGTTTTATAGTGTATATTATTTTTTTCACATGTATTACGAGTTTTGAATAAATATCTCCATTTTTAAATATTAGAGAGAGAAAGTTCGTGTGGAGTTTCATACCATTTATTTGTCATATCTTCGTAACTCTTTAAAATATGAAATTACTTAACATTGCAAATGTGTAGGTCTATTAATAGTAAACAAATTTATTTCAATATAGTTTTTTGAAACCAATTATTTTCAAGCTATACTAAAATATAAATATTTTTTTAACTTTTCAAAAATTAAATGTAAAGTATTGCGACTGTCAAAAAAATTTGACCCCTGATGTTGATGGATGTTGACGTTCCATGAACCCCGAACTCTAAAATGTGGTTTTTTCTATGCCGTCTGTCTGTGTGTCTGTTTAACCCTAGGATTAGGAGTAGTTTAATAAAGCGCGAAAAGAAAGAAAATTCGACTTACTCAAAATCGGCTCTAACGATTTTGATTACATTTCGGATCTAGAAGTTTATTAAGATTACAAATAAATGGCTATTCTCACTTTTCCATGAAAATGACCTTAAGGGTACTTTAAAGAAGCGTACATTTCCATATCTCCGCAACTATTTGAGATACAAAATAACTGATCGTTGCAAAATCGTAGTGCTATTAAAGATTAAAAAAAACTTTTACTTGAAATAGAGTTTTATAAAATAAGCTTTTTCTGAGATATTGGAAAATATATTGATACAATTTTATGAGATTTAGTTGTAAAGAGATACTATTAAAATCTTAACTCAATAATTATCTAATGCCATAGAGTAAGTAAGTATAAGTGAGTCTCTCAAAATGTTCATGTTCTTTTTCCTTTAAACTCTTAGTGTAAACGTTTGCATAGCAATGATCTATATCTAACATTTTAGACTCAATTTTGAATATATTTACCTTTTTTATTTGTCTAAATTTATAAATGAGGGATTTAATAGCAATGCTATAACAATAGGATGTGCAACCCCTAATAAAATGTCGAAAATTTTAACCAGTTGTCTACATTTTAATTCGTAGTGTTAACCCGTGTGGACCCAATATCGATATTTTTTATTCGTCCAAATATACAAATGATAACTTCAATTCTTTAAAAATAAAATTATCAAATTTAAAACTGGAAAACAATGTTTTACGTAAGTATAGTGTAATTTGTTTTTCGGGTTTGATACTGTATATTATTTCGTTTCACATACCATATATTAGGAGTTTTGAGTAAATATCTCCATCATCAAACAATTAAGCAATGGAGTGAGAAAGTTCGTATGGAGTTCCGTACCATTTATTTTATTTTGGTTGGTTCTTTTTGACATAAATTTTATGTATAGATAATATTATTAATATCTTATAAATTATTTAATAATAAAATATCTGATTATATTTAATACAGTTGTCAAACCGAGAAACTATTATAGTATTCAAAATTAAATGTGTATCCTCTTTACTTGCGTGGTTGGAAAAACACCTCAGTTATCATTACTAGATACCTACTAATCTGAAATAATAGCGGTGGTAGGGATAGTTATTGTTCTGGGGTAGAAATCTTTAAGTCAATGATAGTTTTACCGGAATGCAAGTTTAGTTGATAAAAGTTTTTCACTGCATAGAGGTATTCATACATTTCTACATGGTAAAGTTCGCGTTTATTTATCATCGTGCATCTTTCGTTCACTTTTCTGGGTTTTATTGTGTAACTTTTTTTTAAAAATCTATAGTTATTATATTTAGTTATGAGATTTAGTTAACTTTTATGATTTTTTTTCAGTTGCATGTTCTATTTTTTATCTGATAAGTTTTATTCAATTGGTAATGGTTTTGTATTTCTTATGTCACCCCAATTTTGGTTCTTTTAACCATCGTCAATTTTAATGTAGATGCATTTTTAAAAATTCACCTTCACAAACCTTTGTCTAAATAAAAGTGTAGTTGAGGACAAGTCAAACCAATGGCTTAGTATTAAAATACACTATACACAATACACTAATGTTATAAAATGATAATCAGAATAATTGGTATTTGGAATTTATTTTGAATATGGGGTGGGCTAATTGCAATAATCTGTATGCCTTATTAAGTAACTAAACTAATCTATTTATGAGAAAATTGTTTATTGTATGTTTGGAGTTTGAATATTATTTAATAATAATAATAATAATCGAGTTTAATGGTGAAGTTAAGGCTACTGCCTTATCTTACACTTAACCAATACAATTAAACTGAAGTTTAACAAAATAATATTTATAAACACACACAAAAACTTTTTTTTTTAAATAGAGCTAAAATACACAAGGATTACGTACCACGCTCGCGCGCACACACACACACAAAGGTGTGATTACGTCTCACCCCTTTCAATCTCAAGAATTAGCTTCCACACGCAGCTTATTTGCGACTTTTAGCTTGAAACCATTCAATTATAATTTATTTATATCGTTGGTTAGGGTAGTTTATGAACGAGAAGCTTAAACAGTGAAAGAATTTGAATAATGATTGAAATTATGAAAAGGAATGAATAAAATTGAGTTTTCTTGTCATCGAGTGTTGAAATTATTATTAGGGTTGAGTGAGCGAATACGTGAAGAAAGGTATTGTGGGGAGTTGGAAGTCAACAGTTTCTTTATGATGGTTACCAAGTGTAAAGCTCGTCTTTCTTTAAGTCTTAGCCAAGTTAGTCACTTATAGTATGGGGAAATATGATCACGTGACCGGAGATCGAATATAAATCTAGCACATGTGTTTTGGAGTCTGTGTAGTGTTGCCGCAAGGTCAGCTGTCAGGTCATTATAAACTACATCACAATAGTCGAAAAGCGGGAGGATAAGGGATTGGATAAGAGAGGATTTAATATTCATTTGTATATTTTTTTTTTTCATTATATTTTATGTAAAATTATCANTTTTTTTTCATTATATTTTATGTAAAATTATCATTACCATCCGAAGCCATAATTTGTTTGAGGTTTTATTCATGTAACTAACTTGTATTATTAATCTGATAGGTATAAGTGGTGTACTTTTCTGAATGTGGCAATGGAATTTCGAGCTCCTAATGCTATAGAGAAAGTAAGACATCTAATTTTTACTGTTAATCTTTTGGTGTGTGCTCTCTTTAAAAAAGTGCCTCAAGAAATAATAATTAACAAACAAACTTATAAGAGGTAAAATTAGTAAAATATTAACTATGAAACTCGTTTACATGCTCATAAAGGTACAAATATTATGGTGGGCTGTACACAGGATTAATATAATATAAACATAAACCATTAATAAGCGTACAGCGAGAAATATATTTCGTTCATATCTTAATTGTATTTGGAAAGTGACATAGAAGCAATGGATTCATTTCTAAATTTTTGCATAAAA
>CABFOV010007799.1:14502-26651 GCA_902141375.1 Timema poppense
CCCCCCCCCCCTCATACAAATGTGGGTACATTCCCTCTAAAAATTCTACCTTCCTCAACCCTGTTTCATTAGGTTAGGTTTCTTAAAACTATAGCCTGACAAGTTTGTCTACAGAAGTTTTCCAGCATTTCATCAGACAAATTGTGAATTAAAATCAATCATTCTTACTCAGTCCCTTGAAATTATATTGTTAAATCACAGCGAGCCAATATTGTGCTGGCTAGCCCTCTTAGCTTAAACCATTAATTAGCATAGTGCTGTTTTCCTAATAACCTTATTTTAACTTTTGTAATTATATGCTGTTCTGTGCATGGCAATTTAATTTAACAAGTGCAAAATCTGAGTTAATTTAATTGTATGTTGTTTTATCAGATTAGAATAAACTCTGTTAACATATTTACAATAAGACTTTATGTAATTATTACTTTTGGTGTTTTAATCAATTTGAAAGAAGAAACAGGAAAGATGGATGGTGTTTAAAATAAGCTGAATTTAAATATTATAATTTTTTCAATGGTTTCTACAGATTCAAATAAACAGGTTTTTGTAAATACTAAAATTTATCATAGTTTAATGAATTTTAAAAAAAATATATAAATATGTAAATAGATTCTAGTGTTTATTTTTATTTACAAAATTAGATCATTTAATTTATTACAGCCATAATTGTAGAAATAATGTTCGACTGAAAAATAAAAAAAATTAGTGTGAATAAATAATTTAGCTCATACATTTGTATTAGTTATTGTAGGCAATTTAAATCCTTGTCTTAAATAATATCTAAAGTATAAGTTGTTCAATAGTGAAATGTGTGATTATTAGTGTATTCAAAGACAATAACTAAGATTATGTGGTAAGGAATGCCGCCGTACTCACAAGACAGCTCGAGATTAAACAAAACAAACCTTTGGTATTGACCCTATCGTTTTATGGTCATTCTCTTTAGGCATGGTCCCACGTCTGGGCAATTCACATACATGCATCCATTCATCCTGAGCCCATGAAATTACTCCACATATATCACAAACACTCTTTACACTCCCTCAGGAATTCACTTTAAAATACATTTCAATCAGACCGGCGTTTTGGACTGTTTTACGCAAACACATGTTGAATGCCCAACCAAGCGCTCAAAAACACTACAACCTTTTGAAATAACAAGAGCATAGTTCACTTACTCACAATTTTAGACACAGCCTTTCATGCCTCTAGATAATCATTATCACCCGACTAATGTCCAACTAAGTCCCCTATCTATATGGGGCCCATGCTACCACAAACCTATTTTATGCTTTTTTTCAAATAAATTTAGTAAATATTATTATATATACCATCCTTTCCTTATACAAACTAAAATGTTCTCAATTATTCTAGAATGAACGAGTTTCACTACTATATTTACTATGGCATGCCTTATCAAATTATATGCTCAAAAGAGTATTGTAAAATGAATGAGCCACTAGAGAACATCAATATTTCCTTGGTGACAGGACTATGCTTTCATAATGTTGACTGACGCAAACTGTATTTATAAAAAGCCAAATGAGAAATAATGCAACAAAATTATAAAATATTTTGACCACGCTTGCAAAGAAACTATTACAGTCTCAAATATTTTTAAAAGAAGTAAATTTAAGCTGCCATTATCAGAATGTATTTACTTTTGAATTATTACTTGGCAAAAAATGATCAAATTAACTTGGTATGGAAAAAACAACAACTTACAATTACCAAAAATTAGGGATGGACGAGAATGGCATTTTTAATCGTGGGATGGAAAATGAGTCAAAATATTGAGATCGTGACGGGAACAGGAAATTATAAAAATTATGCTATAGAATAACTTTAGATTAAAAATATATATTAATTAATAAACTATTATAAGACTTTTAAAAGCTTTGACATTATTAAACATAATATAATTAATAAAATAATATAGTAACATCATAAAAACATAATAATATGAATAGGGAGTTGCATATATGACAGAATTTTATATATAATCAAATAGCAACATTTTAGAAATATATTGAATAATACAATTTATTTTTATTGGTAATTTCTTTGAGAATGGTGTTTTATATTTTTTACTATTAGAAAGGTGCAAAAAATAAAAAAAACTTTTTACTCTTCTCAAATGTCCTCTAGGTTTGAAACCCCATAAATGTTCTCAATGTTTGAAGCCCTATAAAATGTAATACCCATGTAATCCCTACTCCTTGGTTGCTAGTAAACAGACAGGCTGATAGCTCATAAAGAGACGACCTTGGCAAGCTAACCCTCCGCCCTCCTCACCCCAAAATATGGTATAGTAGAATATATCTCTGTCCCTCCCTAAATATTTCAAGCTCTCTTCTTGCTTGGTGAAAGTAATGATCCAGCAGTAACAGTTGGAGCAATGAGTGCATTGTTTACCCACCCAAATTTTGATGGGCAACCTAGCCCCGACATTTCATGAGTGTTCAGGATCCAACCCACCCCTACTAAAAATGTAAGATTTTCTTTTAGCTATAAATTTAAAAATAAAAAGGAAACGATTATATTACTAGAAAAGTAAGTCATATTGTAATGGAAATTTTGGCCTGTAAAATATAATTAATTACAAAACGCGATTTAAAAACGGAACTAGTATATATATGTCATGTTTGTGATCCAGTAGTGCATATTGAATGAGTAGTAGTCTGAGATACATCTTATTAGCTTTGAGATTCCTTTATTCACTTGTGCAATATAATATACAAGCTTTCCAGAAGAATTAGGAATATGCCAATAAACAAAATAATTATTTTATATGTTTGTTTTGATAGCTGTAAAATATATATAGATAGTTATTTTTACACTTCCACATTTCAAACACTAGATATTAAAAAATGTTTGAATGAAAAGTATTAGTCACTGAGACACAGTTGCTGAAATAAAAATATGTACTCGAAATATAAGTGCAAGTTTACATCATCAGGTAATTTTCAAAATAAGATTTGTCTCCACTAAAAATAATTGTATTTTTGACCAATATTTAAAAAGTGTACTGTGCCAAGCATTTAATTTATCTGTATCTTCATTTCATATTTGTATTTATGTTGGTATCAGTGGCGCACTGTGAAGAAGTTAAGCTAGCAAAGCTTCTTTTCTCTCTAAAATATTTGATAACACAATCAGTAGCGTGTCTACTGAGCTAAGAGTCCGGGTTTGATTCCCGGCATGGCCGAAAAATTTATCACTGGTGAAATGTGGGTTTTTACCCTTTCACAGTGATGAATTAACGTTCGGGGACTGGATGTTGTGCCTGTCTTAATCTTAAGTTGGATTTTAAGACATAAGCAGCTGCAACAGGTCTAGTAAGCCGGTAGTGGAAAATATATGGCTTGAATAGAAACCTGACTCAGGTCACAGGCTGGAAACTTATGGATGTAAAGTAAATTTACCAACACACACAATTGCAAATTTTCACATTTATTACAGTACCTATTCAAAACAATGCATTTTTACTTATACATTTAAAGACTAAGGAATTTATGAGATAAAATAATCACACATATCAATATTTACAAAGCTAGAAGTGTTTTTTTAAATACACTACTCAATATTAATAGTAGTGTATGCATGTAAATATATGTATGTATATATGTATGTGTGTATGTACCTGTGTGTGTATATTTTATATAGCGGGATTTTGGTAGAAAGATCCTGCTGTAAGGCCCTTTTTTCTACCCTAATTCTAAATTAAATTAAGATTCTGGTAAGCAAAAAAGGCCTTCCAGAACGTTATTCTTAACAAATCAGTGTGTGTATGTGTGTTTTTTAGAGTTGGGTTGGACCTACTATTTTACAAATCCAAATCTCGAATCTGATTTACACTTTACCTTCGAATCCCAAATATCAAATTCAAATATGAATCTTAGGAAAAACTGTGAATCTGAGAAAAAAAATATATATATAATGGAATAATAGAAAATAGTAACTAAATGTTCACATTCTTTCTTATAATCCATTCATTATAACTATCATTCACTCGGTTAGTGTTAAATTACTGGTGTGGGAACTGATTGCTAAGTTCATCCTATAATTATAATTGGTTATGAACCATCAATAAGCAGCAGTATTAGAGTTCTAAAACCAATATAAATTGAAAAAAAAAAGTAAAAAAAAACCCCAAAGTTTTGCGTCTCGACTCCTTGAATATCCCAAAGGATTTGAGGGTCCATCCCTAATATGTATATGTATATGTGGGGAAATCACTAAGAGTGAGGGATGCAAAATTCATGGCCAAATTTGCAACAGATTAAATGGTTAAAATCCTTTGGATATACTTTGATACCAAAAAGAGCAACTAATGCACAGCAACTTTAGGAAATATAATCAGTGGAAGCTGCGTAATGTAATGTACTGAATCTCTGTTAAAGGACAATTTAATTGGGGGAATTCACCTTGCAAGCCTGAGGCGAACCACAGCTTCCACTGAATATATTTTCCAAAAGTTGCTTTGCATTAGTTGCTCTTTTTGGTATCAAAGTATATCCAAAGGATTTTAACAACTTAATTTGTTGCAAATTTGGCCATGAATTGCATCTCTCACTCTTAGTGATTTCCCCACAATGGTCAAAGGTTGGGGACGAACGAAGACAAACGCTGTGTGCATTCCTGCATGACATCCAGTATGTAGAGTGCTTTGTGACAGTTTAATATGAGAGTTCAATTCAAATAATACCTATTATATTTTTATGCAACAAAGGCAGTCACTGCTTTCTTACATAAGAGGCAACTGATAGACATAAATATAAATATATAAATGTACATTTAAGTGCATGTATATATACTTTTTCTCTAAGAGACAGCATAAAAGAGAACAAAACTAGGTAAAGAATTTAAAAAAATATTCTTATATGAATTGATTAGCTTGGTAAGAATAAGTTACAATATCTCTTCCAATGATAGCGTTACTTTGGGCCTGTCAAAGAATCCGCTGATTGCATGCACTGTTTTTAAAAATAACGAGATATTTGATCTTCAATAGAAGGAACAAAAAGATAACTCATTAAATCAATATTACATCTTGTATTACATGACACATACACCTGCCATTTTATAATTAGGTTTCGAGAAAAAGTAAGGCACTAATAACTTGCAAAGAAAAATATTAAGAGACAAATTCAATTTTAACATTTTCCTTTCATTAAAAATAAAATAAAATAGACGATGCATATGTAATGGCTGGAAATAGTTTTGATATCAATATGCTTGCTTTTATTGACGAGCTACAAAGTTATAATACAACCAGACTAATTAGTTTCGAAGCAAATCTGTAAAACTTTAACAAAGATAAATGTGACTTTGCTTTAAGGAAACAAACTTAAGGAATGTACATATTTATATCACTTCACTAATTTAATATATAAATTTTATTTTAAAATAAAACAAAAATTAAAGAAGCAGTTTTAATTCTTATAAAAAATGAAAAAAAAAATCCAATTTAGTGTTTTTATAAATTTCTTAACACCAATCAAAATATAAAAGCAATTATAGATTTTTTTAAATGTGATGTACGAAAACTTAAGATAACAAGAGTACATTTATTCACACAAGAGGTCTTGTTACCTTATTTATTGAAACACCCTTATCTATCTTTCATTTATTTCACTAAAGCCACAATCTTCAAACCATCACCAAACTTAATATGTTCAAAGGTATTATATTTTTTAATTAATGATTTGATTTCAACTCACATTTTATTAGGCAGTCGAACCAGAAATGTATATCAGTTATGTCATCTAGAAGAGTGTGAAGTGTTAATCATTGTATTTCAAGTTTTCACTTACCCTTTATCAATAACTCATGTTTTCAAAGTGTAAAAGATGGCATTTTTGTTAATTTAAAAATTAATTATTTATTTAAATGATTTGATTGATAACTTAACGAGAACTAAAGTTTATTTATTATTTGGGATGGAGCACTAACCTAAACCGTGGTTTAAATTAGGAGGGGTAGCCAGCACACTTACCTTGGTGATACTGGAGTAGAAATTGTTTAGATAGAACACTAAAAACACACAAAACTATCATAAAAGACAAACTTTTAATGCCACAGACAGCTTCTTCAGGCCAATAGAGTAGATCGACACTCTTGCTTGGACTGCAAGTTTGAAGAGTTTAATCATAACTGGAAAATAATCAGCTGTGGACAGTCAACCTTGCAGCTCAGCCAAGAGCATCAGTCTACTCTCTTGACCTGAAGAAGCTGTTTGTGACAGTGAAAGTTTGTCATTAAATATATGCGTGTGTGGTTTAGTGTTCTACCTATACAATTTCTACTCCAGTATTACTAAGTTAAGTGTGCTGGCTATCCCTCCTAATTTAAACCAAAAAAGAGAAATAAGGGATAAATGTATGTTATTATAATATTATAGATGGTGCCATATCAAGATGCAAACTATATAAAACCAATATTTAATTTGTGTTACTAACAGACAGGGATTGGCACATTCAAGTCGGTTTCCAAAGGGACAGTTTAGTCCACTAGGGATGCCAACAAGATATGGAGAAATATATAATTTAGTCTTCAAGTAGTGCGCCATAAAGTATTCTTGTTTTATTTCATGTTAAGTTAGTGTTTCAAGAGTATATTTCTAGACATGAAAGAGTATTTTTATTTTAAGCATGTCTGTTTGTAATAATGATGTTCGACACCAGTGTCGAGGGTGCCAAGAATTGCAGATGTATCAAAAGGTGTCAGCCTTGTAAATAGATTGAGAAAAACTAGTTCATCACAAGGGCATCACTAGGGCATCACAATTAAAAAATGAAATAAGGCTTTTGTATGTTTGCATTTCTTAAAGAAGCACAAAATGTGGAATATTCTTCTCATTAAGGCAACAGTAAAATCATTTGATTTAACTCTTCAATGTGGCAGTGTGTTTCTTTTAGTATGTTTACCAGTATCTAAATAAATTAAAATGTTTGGTTATGTCTAAGAAAATAGAATTTACTAGTAAATACAAAATGGAACGCATGCTTTGTAGGAGGGAAATAATCTTCCAAAGTTGCACGTGGTAAGTAGTGATGTTTGCAAGCATGTACCACATTATGGTAGTACAATTGCCATTTTATCTCGGGTATATAAATTATTCGATAATTCCAAATTTGATCATTCAATTATCTAATTTAACTCTATAAGGAAATCCTCTATTCTCTTTAAGAGATAATTATATTATATTTGGAAAAAGGTCTAAGAGAGGTGGAGAGAAACATGTAAGAAGAACAAACACAAGATGGCTTACAAATATGATACAATTACTTCATGAAGCGAAAAGAGGTTTTCCTTTAATATGTTAATTTCCTGTGTTTTTTCTTTATAGCTTATATTATTCCTTTTACATGTTCCTATCAAAGTGTCCTATCATTCTTTACAAACTTCCTTTATCTCCCTTTTGTGTTATTTTGGTTTCCTCTTTCAGGAAATTGTGTTGCGCGTTTCACACTCCCCCCTGGCGAGTTCTGATAGAATAAAACCTAGGTCCGAGGATTGGGCGGTAACGATTGATTTTGTTCGCGAGGTAGCCATTACCTCTTTGTACAATGGCAGTAATGTAAAGTGTATCCTGTGCCCTTCTTTGCATTGTAACAGCCATATTGTGTTTATATTTCTATCAGACTTTCCTGTACCTTCTTTCAAATATAATACAATTATTTAATTAATTGATTATAAAATGAAGATTTAAATACAACAAAAATCAAATAATAAAAAAATAACTATAACTTTAATTAGTACACAAATAGAATATTATGTAGATTTTAAATGTTGTTTAGTAAAAATGAATCTAGAATCGGTACCGATAAACATTTCAGTTTGACTGCCTGAATTTAATTTGTTTTTGAGAATGTGCTATGAATGACAAGAGCTGTTAACAATTATTTGTAGATTGACTTGAACAAACAATACACATCGACTTACACACACACTGTACTATATTAAATCAATTTCTACTGAAGTATTCTTCACACAAGAGCAACTAGGGAAAGTTACAACTACATAAGGCTGTTTCCAGTATATTAACCTCACTTTCACAATAACAAAGCTTCAAGTAGTACAGGGAAAACAAATTATGGAGTTTATATATTTTGCTAACATTATTTTTGTTAAAAAAAAAGTAAAGAATAAAGAGGAAGAAAATACTTAAAGCCTCCCTTTTCCCAAATGCCCCATCCCCAAGTTCTTAGTAAGAACCAAATTTGAAAAGTTATAATTCGATGTATTTCCTCGCAATTAATATATAATATAGTGAGATGGTGATCAAAGTGTGAAAACAAAGTAATATAAACATTACAACCATCATACTAAAAAATGCAGGCAGTAAGACAAAGAAACATGAGTGAAAAGATGGTCCACAAAGCTACATCAATGTAGCTAATATTGCCAACAAACTGGCATGCACAAAATTGTTATTTCTTTTTTGGATTAAATTATGTTAATTAGATAAACCTGGAACAAACCAAAACCATTACACAGCTCACTTGGGTGTTTCAACCCTTTGTTACTGACACCACCATTACAGAATAAATATGTTTTTAAAAAGTCAGAACACACATCTTTGTAGCCAATGTGGAACATTCGAGAAAATGGAGTTTGAACTGTAAATGTTTACCTTATGTTTAAAACACAAGAAGATTATACAGCAAATTGTTCATTAAAGTTGCCATTTATTGTAATGGTGTTAGCAATTATTTAGTCTTCCATTAAAAAATATGTTTATCAACAAGACATATTTTTTTTTTAAAAAAGCAAGGTTTCTGTATTATTAATATTATTATTTGAAACACATTATGAATAACTGTGATGGTGTTGCTACTCTTGGTTACACTCGCAATCAGTTCACTATTAGCAACCAGATTTACACTCCCATTCTCGGAGAAAAAGTCAGATTTACCCAAACCAGAAAATATACCCTAATGATGGTATAGTGTGGAAATCAGTAGATCCTCAATCAATAAACAAAAAAAGAGATCCTCACAATGCCGTTGTGATGGTGATTCTGGCGGCATGGCATTGAAGCCAGCTGAAGAAACGCTGTTCAAACAAGATTTTAAAGTGAACTGCCTCTTCAAAGGCTCAGGCATCATCTTTTTGTGCTTTCCTTTTAAAACAATGTATTTACCTATCTGATGGCAAAGTAAGCTTCTTTACACCAAGTTGTATTCCTTAAGATTTGATTGCAATATGGTGTCTTTAACTGCAGCAAACACAAACCTGATGTTCTCAGTATCTGAAAGTAAGACAAAAAAATTCAAGTGTAAAAGAATAAATTACCTATAGATGTTTTTTATATAAATATGCAATTTATTAACAGATTTATTATAAAGTAAAATATATAAATTTATAAAATTGTAGAAAAACACAGCACAAATTTAAGTAAAAACACTAATATATATTTACACACACACTTAAATAATTCAATTCTTTTATATTTATTTTATATCGAATTTTACTTAATCCATATTATTTGATACATTTAACTGACTGAATATATCCGCACACAAGAATTTCTCTGAGGGAGGGCAAACGAGCTTACCAATTTTGCCGAGAAAGGTATTTTAACCTGGATCTACCTTCCAGGGTTCTTTCGCAAGCCACAATCGACACGGACAGACGGCTTTACCTCCCTTCCAAAGGAGGTTGTACTACGGATTTTTATCGTTCAAGAAAAATATGTCAACCCCAGCCGGCTTTGAGCCCACGAATATCGAGTCCTGAGGCGACACTTTACCCTAAGACCACTGAGATCATAAATGAAAAGCAGATTAATTCATCTAAAGTAAAATGCAGCTTTAAATAGGGATTTTTGTTTTACACATCTTACACTTAACAGGGCCAGTGTCATATACAGGGTTGTGCCAATCCTAGGCTAAAACTGAAAGCACCCCTTTCCTTGAAATCAGGTGCGGCACCTGACCTAATGTACGCAACCTGTCAACATTGTGACCATAGTGAAAGAATCATAACAATTGTCAATGTATAAGTCACAGACTTTTCTCATTTTCTCTAAGAGATATTAATATTTTTTATAGTTTATTTATAGGTCTGACTCAAATTTATTTAATTTTACAATTAAATGATTCTATTTGATACACAATCATGTGCCATGATGAAAAATACAATTTCAAGATTTAATAGATCTTTTCCTAGTGTCATTCATGTCTACGTATAAAGTTGTACACATTTTTGAACACAAAAATATAGGTTTGTAATTTTAAAATTATTTTCATAATAAAAATTCAAAATTTCCTAAATATGATTACTATTCAACAGTTGGTCTGCCAGTGTGAAATATTTTTAATTGATTTTATGTAAGTCACATTTGTATTATAATTCTGACATATCAAATAAACAGTTGTCACTTTTAAATTTTATAATTTACCGACTGCAATTTATTTGAAAATAATTTAGAAGGCATTTAATTGTTACTAAAATCTAACAATGAACGGTACAGTTGCAATACCAAAACACTGTGGGTTTGATATATTATAAGTACTATTTAGAATATCAGTATTGCTGTTCTGTTTTATCTTACAAACTAGTACCAATTAGTAGTAAATAGGGAGCCATTTAAACAATGTAATTTGCAAAATTGATTTTATATGTTTTAACAAATGGATGGATTTTAATCTAAATATTTTTTTTTACGTAATACTAGTAGTAATAATTTAATCATTAGTTAATATTCTGTCCTCTACTTAACCAGTATAAAAATTATAACTAAACTTAGATTAACATTCCCAAACCAGCCTCTGAGTTAATACAGAATTGTAGATATCCTCATTTCACTAAACATAATATTTATAAAAAGTAGAGAAAATAAAGTGTACATAATATTTGTAGAAAATAATGTATTGATACCTTGTGAGTCTCGAATTACCTATGTCCTGTGGCAGCAGTGTAAAGTGCAAAGTGTGGCGCTCTTTTCTTTGTTAGAGCCATATTGTGTTTACAAGCTTCTGTTTAACAATATTACTTTAATGCTAATATGATTCCCAAAGATTATATTTGACAGTTTCAACTTAGACTTGTTCAGGTTATGTAGTCATTTCACTAGGTTATTTTTATATATTAAAAAATTAATAAGTACAAAGTTAAATATACTTCACTGACACACTCCTTTTTTTTTTTTTTACAAAAACTGTTATGAGTCAAAATATGTAATTTTTCTTCCCCAACGGACATAGCCATCAGTGTTTAAACTCTGAAATTACACTGTCCATGGTGATAAGTCAGCTCCAGAGAAAAGTGACATGGCTGTCTTTTGTTAGTCGGATTTGAAATTACAGATTGTTTTTCCTGGGGGTGGTGGACAACTTGGTAAATATCCCTGTGGCCTAAACTCAATATCGTAAATTATTTTAATTGTGTCATTCTTCCCGCTGGGGAGCGCAAGAGAGAAAATTGGCCATGTTAACACACCAAATGGTTTGGCTTTATTATAAAATATTTATAAGACCACCAATTTAGTAGTGCTGTTGAAAGATGTCTAAAACATGTTCATGCAATTATGATAAAACATTCACCTAACCAAAGAGAAAATAAAGATCATATTTCCATTTTACCCAACTCTTATGGCTAAAACTGCTGTTAAATGTGATAGTAACTTAACAAATATCCTTTTAATTTTATTCACATGGTCTCAATCACAAAATAACAATACAATAAAAGCATCATTCTCTTGCATGACATGACAAACATGAACAACTTTTCACCATACCCTACAGTTGTTATACAAAAAGAAATAAAAATGTATTTGTAGACAAGAATTTTGTCAGTTAATTCAGTCAAACTAAATGTCATCATCCCTCCACAAACTTGCCTGCTGGTAAAAATGCAAATCAACTAACATTGTCAGCTAGTTCACAAACCACATACCTTAGATTGTAATGATAAACAAATATGAAACTTTATTAAATAAGCAGCAAAAAAAAAGTGTGATAAAGAAACAAAGAGCATAAAAATATAATAAGACAATTGAGCATGGAGCTGCCTCTATCATAAATATAATAAGACTATTGAGGATGGAGATGTCTCTATAATAAATATAATAAGACTATTGAGGATGGAGCTGTCTCTATCATAAATATAATAAGACTATTGAGGATGGAGCTGTCTATCAT
>CABFOV010007801.1:16519-26648 GCA_902141375.1 Timema poppense
CTCAGTATGGGCTATCAGCCATGGCTAGGACGGTAGCAGACAACCAGGGAAAGAGGGAGAGATGCCCGCACATGTGTGAAGCTCAGTATGGGCTATCAGCCATGGCTAGGACGGTAGCAGACAACCAGGGAAAGAGGGAGAGATGCCCGCACATGTGTGAAGCTCAGTAGGGGGCCCTTGAACAGTGCAGAGAGCAGTAAATAGCCCGCCACAACCAGCCGGACGGGGCAATTAAAATGTATTACGACCCTCGCCGGGGCTTGGCTGTTATTACGCACCAAATCCTCAAAACACCTTTCCGAAGGGAATAAAATAAATAAATAAAACATAATTTTGTAATTATTGGTCATCTCGCTTGAGTACCTCCACCACTCCGACTGCGCCATGATGATTCCCATGCCCGACTTAACCTAAACGCAACCCATTGTTGAACGGGAGATGATGCTGCCTTCTAGCAAGCGAGACGAGGGATGAGGGGTGGTCAGATGTCTTGAGGGGGGATTTATAGCCATATATTCACTGCTTTCATCAATTCATGTCCGAGCAGAATATAAATATAAAGTACTTGAGATGAAAACAAGCATGTTGGTAACTATCAACCCATTTAGGAGCACTTCACACGGCCGATTCACCCGCAAATCGCGTCATACGTAACGCATTTTTTCTCTGTTTTTTTACTCTCCCTCCACCTCCCCCCACACCCCCAACCCTCATGTAACACCAAGAAGACATTTAGCTGACCCCTCGCCACCTCCAACCTGTGTTACTTAACTTCTCACACTAAGAGTGAATGTCTATATTTCATAGGGAAGCTTTTGTGACAGTAAAAGAGGTACTCCGATTTTATACAACTTAGAATCCATTTTAATTCTCAAATATTAATTTATTTCAACATTATAATTCAAGTTTAAGATTTATGTAAGTAACAATGTAGTGAAACCATCCTCCCCTCATGTAGCATTTTGTGGACACTAGAGCTCCCTCCTTTAAACAGGTTTACGTGGTTTGTGGGTGACCGTGTTTTGCTCGTGACAGTACAGACACGTCTGAAGGAGGCCTAGTAGTGTTTTGCTCGTGACAGTACAGGCACGTCTGAAGGAGACTGAGCAGTGTTTTGCTCGTGACAGTACAGGCACGTATGAAGGAGGCCTAGTAGTGTTTTGTTCATGACAGTACAGACACGTCTGAAGAAGACTGAGCAGTGTTTTGCTCGTGACAGTACAGGCATGTATGAAGGAGGCCTAGTAGTGTTTTGTTCGTGACAGTACAGACACGTCTGAAGAAGACTGAGCAGTGTTTTGCTCGTGACAGTACAGGCACGTCTGAAGGAGGCCTAGTAGTGTTTTGCTCGTGACAGTACATACACGTCTGAAGAAGACTTAGCAGTGTTTTGCTCGTGACAGTACAGGCACGTCTGAAGGAGGCCTAGTAGTGTTTTGCTCGTGACAGTACAGACACGTCTGAAGAAGACTGAGCATTGTTTTGCTCGTGACAGTACAGGCACGTCTGAAGGAGACTGGGCAGTGTTTTGCTCGTGACAGTACAGACACGTCTGAAAGAGACTGGGCAGTGTTTTGCTCGTGACAGTACAGACACGTCTGAAGAAGACTGGGCAGTCTTTTGCTCGTGACAGTACAGGCACGTATGAAGGAGGCCTAGTAGTGTTTTGTTCGTGACAGACACGTCTGAAGGAGACTGAGCAGTGTTTTGCTCGTGACAGTACAGACACATCTGAATGAGGCCTAGTAGTGTTTTGCTCGTGGCAGTACAGGAACGTCTGAAGGAGACTGAGCAGTGTTTTGCTCGTGACAGTAAAGGCACGTATGAAGGAGGCCTAGTAGTGTTTTGCTCGTGACAGTACAGACACGTCTGAAGAAGACTGAGCATTGTTTTGCTCGTGACAGTACAGGCACGTCTGAAGGAGACTGGGCAGTGTTTTGCTCGTGACAGTACAGACACGTCTGAAAGAGACTGGGCAGTGTTTTGCTCGTGACAGTACAGACACGTCTGAAGAAGACTGGGCAGTCTTTTGCTCGTGACAGTACAGGCACGTATGAAGGAGGCCTAGTAGTGTTTTGTTCGTGACAGACACGTCTGAAGGAGACTGAGCAGTGTTTTGCTCGTGACAGTACAGACACATCTGAATGAGGCCTAGTAGTGTTTTGCTCGTGGCAGTACAGGAACGTCTGAAGGAGACTGAGCAGTGTTTTGCTCGTGACAGTAAAGGCACGTATGAAGGAGGCCTAGTAGTGTTTTGCTCGTGACAGTACAGACACGTCTGAAGAAGACTGAGCAGTGTTTTGCTCGTGACAGTACAGACACATCTGAATGAGGCCTAGTAGTGTTTTGCTCGTGACAGTACAGGAACGTCTGAAGGAGACTGAGCAGTGTTTTGCTCGTGACAGTAAAGGCACGTATGAAGGAGGCCTAGTAGTGTTTTGCTCGTGACAGTACAGGCACGTCTGAAGGAGGCCTAGTAGTGTTTTTCTCGTGACAGTACAGGCACGTCTGAAGAAGAATGAGCAGTGTTTTGCTCGTGACAGTACAGACACGTCTGAAGGAGGCCTAATAGTGTTTTGTTCGTGACAAACACGTCTGAAGGAGACTGAGCAGTGTTTTACTCGTGACAGTACAGACACGTATGAAGAAGACTGGGCAGTGTTTTGCTCGTGACAATACAGACACGTCCGAAGAAGACTGGGCAGTGTTTTGCTCGTGACAGTACAGACACGTCTGAAGGAGACTGGGCAGTGTTTTGCTCGTGACAGTACAGACACGTCTGAAGGAGGCCTAGTAGTGTTTTGTTTCCAATAGGCCATGGCCTGCACCGAGAGCCGCCGATCTGCCAGGTAATTGAAGGAGAGGGGGGCTGGTTTCTCGTATAAGGTTTTAATTGGAGTAATTGGAAGTTTTCTGCCCCCTCAGCCCAAGAACTGCCGAGGTTTTCGTAGGGCCCCCAAGCTGTTATTATCACGGATTGGGGCGCCTTTGGATTGACCCACCACGAGCAACAAGGGGTCAACTCCACTCGAGATCTTTATCTCTGGATACAAGTATCTCCTTATTAGCCCCGGAGTTCTGGAGGTCATCACTCCGACCCCGACAGGAAAACTAGGACCCACACCGGTGGTCACGCAGTCTAAAGACGTCAGTCTCACTATTAGGGTAGAGGTAGATCAAGGTTTGAATACCGATCAGCGTACAACCCGAACTGGTAGTAAGACACGGTGTTAAATAAATAAAAGAGTATACCGATCGGGTGTAATGGGTTTTTTTTGGGGGGTTTTTTCAATGATTTCTCTACAATCTCCCAAAGCAAATTCGGATATATTTCGTCTAAAATTCTACCTTCCTCATTGTAACTAACACAAATAGCCCGGATGGGTAGTAAGACGCTGGTAAAAAAATCCTTAACGACGCTATGTAGAGAGTTAACATATTTAAGACAGATAACTGGCTTACAACACAGGTTTTATGTTGTCATGAAAGGAAGATAACCTTTTCCCATAATAGTTTTTTATAAAGTAAATTAAGTTTTATTTTTAAGTCTTCCTTTAAGAGAAAATACATTAAAATTAAGGGTAAAAAGATTCAATTTAAGAGAAGTGCACCTTGGTTTGTTCATAAAGACGTAAGTCACCTTAAAAAAAATTGTCTGAAAAAAAATCTTACATACTTTCTCGTGTAGTCTTATTTAATTCGTAACATTGTTTTTAAAAATCGGTTATCAGTGAACTATCTTTAAGGTGGTATGTAGGGGACGCGAAAAAAGATCAGTGTGTTTGCAGTTTACAAAGCAAACATTTTTTTTAATAAGTAAAATATTGATTCAGTAGACACATAGATTAATTTTCCACACATGGTGATATCAACAGTTGTTGAATATAGGTTATGAGCATAGCGTCATTAGATGAGAAACTTTTCAAATTTCAGTACACCTTAGCCAGATAACCAACAACTGTCGAGACCTACCTCGATGGCCACGTGGTCTAACGCGCTATTTTCACTGTAGAATATACTACTGATGACGGGGAGAGTGGGGATTGAATCTCGGTCGGGTGTACAGAGGGTAGTTTTTCCTAAATGGTTTACCACTATCCCTACACGTAAATGCGGGTACACTTTCTATAAATAAAACCTTCATAACCCCTAAAATCCATTAGCGTAATTACTACATAAGCATAATAGCCCGAATGGGTAGTAAGGCACAGTGCTAAAATAACTGTTGAGGTCATTATTTGAAGAAAATTAAATTCTTATTTTTCTAATGAAGCAAGATTTGATTTATTTTAAACAAAAATGTGTTTTGCTTTAAAAACTGCAAAAAATACTGCCCTTAGCACTCAATCCTTACCATCCCATCTTAATAACTAGTATTAATCAAAATAACATAAAAATAACACTCTTTAGATCTCCATTTTAAATAAATTCACTAAGTCCATTTTCGAAAAAAATAATTCACAAATCAGTAATTATTAAACTACCCTTAATTTTACGACTATAATAAAAATCACAATTTATTCTCGAGGTGTGAACATATAACACCCAAATATCAAATATGAACTAAAACCATCAAATAATTTCAGTTCTAACTCGAGGGACAGACAGAGAGAGGTGCAGACATACAGGTTGTAAGATCCACTTTTTTGGAGTCCTATAAAACGTAATAGATTCATGTCAAGCTCAAAAATGTATCGATCACAATACTTTCTTTGCATGATATATAAATTGGAGTGATTGGGTGTTTTCGGCCCCTTGGCGAAAGTAAAACAATACAGCAGGCAAACGGTTGGCATTGAACGTAGCAAGAGTTATGCATTCTGGGTGTACTAAACAAAGTCTATGAAGGAGATAGACGGTTGTTGCTACCGACCGATAAGTCGTTAAGTTTAATTACCGCGGATGAGAGGGAAACGTTACCTTTATGGATAATAATTACTGGAAACACTCGGCAACAAGGTGAGGTTTTGTTTCAACATTCGGCAGGCAGCAATCGTGAGATAGTTTACAAGGGTATCAGGCCAGGTCCCTACTTGATACAGTCCGTTATAGTGGGCCGGTTACAGAAACAAAGTGAGGTTTTGTTTCAACATTCGGCAGGTAGCAATCGTGAGATAGTTTACAAGGGTATCAGGTCGGGTCCCTACTTGATACATTCCGTTATAGTGGGCCATTTACATAAACAAAGTGAGGGTTTGTTTCAACATTCGGCAGGCAGCAATCGTGAGATAGTTTACAAGGGTATCAGGCCGGGTCCCTACTTGATATATTCCGTTATAGTGGGCCGGTTACAGAAACAAAGTGAGGTTTTGTTTCAACATTCGGCAGGCAGCAATCGTGAGATAGTTTAACAAGGGTATCAGGCCGGGTCCCTACTTGATACATTCCGTTATGGAAGGCCGGTTACAGAAACAAAGTGAGGTTTTGTTTCAACATTCAGCAGGTAGCAATCGTGAGATAGTTTACAAGGGTATCAGGCCGGGTCCCTACTTGATAGAGTCCGTCATGGAAGGCTGGTTACAGAAACAAGAACGGATCTATATTACATTTCACTATATTGGACCAGTTACAGAAACAAAAGAGGGCTCATACTCCTTTACCGCCTTTTATGGTAGCTCAGTGGCAGGTGCAGAAACAAGGCCCATATCCCCCCTTGGCCCCAACTCATGAGAGTTCTCCCAAGTGCTGTGGCAACGCTAGGTTTCACGCTGGTTTAAGTCACATCCAGGCGAGAAATAACTCACCGCGGTTATAATCAAAGAAAGAGGAAGGGGAGGGGGAAGATAGATATATGCCAACATCAGGAACAAAAGACGGGGTGGATCGTAAGGAAGAACAATAAAGACGATCTTTCCGGAATCATCTCCACCTACTTTTCTTCTTAGATTCTGCAAAGAGAGTCGGAGATCTTCGGAGATTGTTAAGACGGCACTTCATTTTCACATTTAAACAGAGATGGTGTGAAGCCTTTGCCCGGTTGGTAGAGTGTCTGCCTACTGAGCTTAGGGTTCCGGGTTCAATTCCCGGCATGGCCGAAAAATTCATCATTGGTGAAATGTGGATTTCCGTTTCCAAAGTAGCGAATTACCGGCCTAGGGGCTGGGTGTCGTGTCAGTTCTAGATTTAAGTTAGTTTATAAGTTAGGTACTAATTTACTCAGTCAGTTCGGAAAGTTCGGGTTAACTAACACAAATTTTAGAGAGAAAAAATTGGGGCAGAAAGAGATGCGAATTTTTGTCAGTATGTTTACAGTTTTTTTATTACAAAACACGTTTTCGCCCATAATAAATATAATACTGCTCCAGTAGATCCGTTTATTAAGATTTTCTATATCTACAAGGTAATAACAGTTGGATACGTCCTTGAAAATAAGATTATCCTTTACATCAGCGGTTCCTAAACTTTTTGAATGGCGTACTCCCCCCCTCCCCCAATAATTTCCGTAGTTTGGAGTACCACTGAATATTTATTATTTCGATACATTTCTAATGTTGCTCAGGGTTATAATCATACAGACCTGCACCAGCTGGCTGTCTAAGCTAGAATCAGTGTTGCCACCCCTCAAATCACCATTTAAATCTGCAGTACTTTTGGCTACACTTGGCCGTAATATAGTAATTATAAGATTTGATGAGGCTCTATCTTTTTTCATAAATTAATTTGCTTTTGTTTGGCTTATAATTGTAGATAATACCGATGGTACGCGTATCACAGTTTGGGAACCGGTGTTTTAGATGATAATTTTAAAATTATAAGACTTTAAATGCAAGGTCTTTAAACCCTTAAAATTGAAACCTTTCACCTCCTTTGTGAAGTGAACCATATTTTGAAGTGAGAAATCATTTCTTAAATAAAGAGCGATTTCGAGAGGTCCGCAAAGTATCTTTAAGCTCCGTTAAGTGGCACCATTAATAATGTTGTATTTACTTTTAGGTGAAACTATTTCAAACACTTATGAATATATATTTCTCCATATTTCCCTATGAATGACCAACTATGTAAGAAATTAAAACAAAAGTTTCGTTGTAATTGAAACTACCATTAAAGAAAAAGTGACTCAATGCAGACTCGCACTCGGTGGGAGCCTTCAATAGAGCTATGCCAACCGAGCGGCCAACGTCGCTAACGATGATGGAGCCAAAGTTTGCGAGTAGAGGGTATCATGTGGTCGGCACGAGACCTCTAGCCGTTAATCTCAAGCTTTCTAAACCAGAGTTGCTACTTCTTTATTAAAGTAATTCCTTTTGTTCTCACGAGGCTGAGTTTACCCCGTTCCAGACTCATTGCTTCACAAAAAAAAAAAAAATTGGAATATTTATTATGTTGTCTATTTAACGTATATCAACAATACGACTTACAAACTAAATGAACCAAAAAAGATAGTACTGAACTCACAACCATATCACTTTGTTAGTATTTATGTACACTTTGTTTAGACTGAAATATAGTAGGCTTACCTTGATGCATTATTTAAGAGTGCAGCCTATAAGATGGGGACATAGTGTGATGTAAACCGTCAAGGTTAGAATGATACATTTCAGGGTCAACGGAGTGTAAATATTTCATTCGTGTGTTTTAAATTACCCAGGCTAAGAAAAGTGAGATGTATAAAAATATCAAATTACCAGTGGCGTTGTATACAGTAGAGGAGTGTTGGTAGGGTAAAGCAAGATTGTTAAAACAGTACCTGAGATATGTTATCACCCACTCTGTCACCATTTGACCAATCATACACAGTCTCTTCTCTACACACCTCACATGAGAATGTATGTTATCTCCCACTCTGTCACCATTTGACCAATCATACACAGTCTCTTCTCTACACACCTCACATGGGAATATATGTTATCACCCACTCTGTGCCATTGGACCAATCATACACAGTCTCTACTCTACACACCTCACATGTGAATGTATGTCATCACCCACTCTATCTCCATTTGACCAATCATACACAGGCTCTTCTCTACACACCTCACATGGGAATGTATGTTATCACCCACTCTGTGCCATTTGACCAATCATACACAGTCTCTACTCTACACACCTCACATGGGAATGTATGTTATCACCCACTCTGTCCCCATTTGACCAATCATACACAGGCTCTGCTCTACACACCTCACATGGGAATGTATGTTATCACCCACTCTGTCCCCATTTGACCAATCATACACAGGCTCTGCTCTACACACCTCACATGGGAATGTATGTTATCACCCACTCTGTCCCCATTTGACTAATCAAACATAGGCTCTGCTCTACATACCTCAAATAGGAATGTGGCCTGTGAGTGTTCTACTGAGAAATGAGAATGTAGTTTATTATAAGTACGATTTCTATTATCTCTGCTTACCCTAGTAACCCACCACGACACGACACGACACTGTTATTTACCATGCCTGGTTTAAGTATCTCCCCTCTTTCCTTTAACTTTCCCCCAACTGTTGCGTAACCAAAATTATTTCATGATGTTACTTTTTAACTTCAAACTTTCTTTGGTCGATTGAAGTTATTCAAAATAAAAAATAATAACCCCAATAAACTAAACAGTTCCTATAGATTTAAAACCACCGCACCAGAAACTCATTCAGCGCCTATCTCGTTTAACATCGTGCATACTCCGCATTTTTAAACACGGACAATCATCGCCTTTGCAAACAATTCTCCCGGTCTGCATACATCTCCGTCGGTGCAAAGGTAAGAAGATAACAATGTTTCGATATCATCCTTTCAACAGATCCCACAAGCTAGCCTAGATAATCTAAGCCAGAAGAAGGATGGGGGGAAGGGGAGGGAAGGGGTGAAAATACTCGAAACATATTCTGAATGAATTGAAGACGAGGGAAGGGGGTTCGTTTCCTTCACCCCCGACATCTGCCAGCGGCCAAAAGGGTTCGTTTGACCTACATTCAGCCGTCAGACTCATCAAACATCATGAGCCTTCATCTCAAAGCCCCTTCCTTCCCGAATATCGATGTCGGTTTAAGTAGTGGGAGATGGGGTGTGGGGAGGGGGGTGTCCTCAATTGAGTCCTGCCGTTACTCAGGAAGATCCTTGTCCTCTCACTCGAACGCACCAGAATGCGAGCGGTTAGCACGCAGATTCGTGAACAGACTTCAGTCTCTGTACGTTTTGGATCTTGAAAGTGTTGTTACTGGTTGAATTTGGAAACTTGAAAAAAAAGGGGGTAATATATAACAAATACGATATTTATTAAATAGGAGATATTTTATGGGTGACGTAACGCACAGGGGTTACTAGCACCTGTGACCTTTTAAGCCTATTATTTCGAGACACACACCGTGTTTTCAAGATGATCTAAACATTAAAGGTCGGAAAAGCACGCACCAGCATCTTCGTGAAAATGGGTGCTTTATGCTTTTGAAATTTCCATTTCGCCAACGGGTCTAGTTATAATCATTATATACATTTATAAAAATCATAGGCTGTTTTTCAGGGGGAAAGTAAAACATTCGTCATTCTGTCGTCTTGCGTTTCAATCTTGAATTTCAACGCCGATATTTTCAGACATGTTGCGACGGCTATAAGCAACAGGGTCCAACAGGGAGACTCAGGACGATGCAGTAGGAAGGACAGTCATCTGACAGTTACAGAAGTTGCTCAGACTACTTTCATAATATATTCATAGAAGTAATGTCACAAACACTTATAATAGCGTAGAGTGAAATCTTAATCGAAAATAACTGTTTGTATTTTCTAAGATATCTTTCCTATCACGTTCTTACTGCGTATGACCCGAATGCAATAACCACGTATCCGACATTTATAAGATACTAATTATTTTAATGTGTTAGTGATGAAGAAGGTTGAATATAAAGATAGTATACCCGCATGTGCGTCGAGGGAGGTTGGGGAAACCATTTTGATTAATGACATTAATGAAGAAGGAATGAGATGGAAGTATACTCGCATTTCCGTGGAGGAAGCGTGGTAAATCATTTAGGAAAAAACAACACCCTCAGTCGGAACTACCCTAGACTATATAATTCGAACCCCGGTCTCCCCTTCATCAGCGTATCGATATATTGCGAGGGTGACGTCTTATGGTGGAAGGAAACGGAACGCGGGTTAAGGGCAGTAAGTTATCCTTTCAGTCTTTATAGAA